>KZ506404.1:27200-38822 GCA_002844005.1 Limosa lapponica baueri
TGGATATGATAGGTACTTCTACTATTTTTTATTACTACTACAACAAAACAGAGGGCAGCACGTCCAAGTTATCTGGATGCAAATGCAAGAAATATAAAAAGTGTATTTGGAAATAATGAAGGACAGTACAGAGAGCAACAAAATCCTTCTAAAAGAATATAAAAGCATCTGCAGTTTTATTTTGAAAAGAGGAATGAAAAAAGAAATTAGGAACCACTGAAACGAGAGCAAGAAACAGCACCATTTGGCTGGTATTGATTTTCCCTTGTGCGGGTGATACTATGTAGGGCAATTTTTTCACTTGTCACTGCTTTTACACATTCTGCCCAGGATTCTGAGAGTCGTGACATTGAGCAAACTACCCTGGAGAAAAATACTGTGCTGGAGACGCAGGGGAAAGCATAAGCTCTCTTTCTGAGTACTAGAGCTTTCTTTTTCTTCAAACTCTCCCCAAACTTGCTCCAGACTCCCTTGCAGACATTCTTTTTCTACTCCCCCGCCCCTTTCCTGCTTGTCTAAAACAGACTTCTCTTTGCCTCACCACACAATCTAGCAACTGTTACTGCCAAAGCCACCTCCTCTGCTACTACAACCATCCAAAACAGCATTCCTATATACTTTGGCTTCATTAAACCTCCAACTCAGTTTCAAATCTTAAAAAAACCCAACAATACAAATCAAAACAAAACCCCCTTCTTTCCAGACTTGCTTATTAAACTCAAATCATAATAATAATACAGTAGAGGGTGAAAGACCTTCGTATCTGTGTTTGGAACACAAAATTGGAAAGATCTCCTGGATCACTGACAGCCACACGCTATGGCTTGTGCCCCTCTCGGATACTCCTACTCATGAACTGACTGTGCTCTGTCTTAAAAGACTAGTGAGGCATTTTGAAATCCCTGGTGTACAAAGCCCAAAGAACAAAATGAAGTTAGTCTTAGAGGCGGAGCTGGCAGCGCTACCTGTTATTAACGCTGCCCCCATCTTCCCATAACACCATGTCTTCAATTCTTCTAACTTTGCCAGAATTTAACTGTTTGAACTGAATTTCTTGGCTGCCAATATGTAAAAGAGTGTGAGGCAACCAGAAACTTTCAGGTGTTTCTAGAAGGTGGCAAAGAAAGCAAAACATTGTGACAGAGAAGAGTAAGACTAAGGAAGATGGCAAAAGATGAAGAGGGAGATGAGGAGGGAAGGAAGAAAAAGTGGGAGTTGGGCACAGAAGATTAAAACTAGCTGGGAAGAGTGATACTCAGGTAGGGAATATGAACTGAAGCCATTAGGGGAAATGGAAAACAGGGAGCAGCTGACAAAAAAGAAAAATTAATCAAAGTATATGGGGATGAGATCTAATAATCAGTAGTGCAAAAAAACAGAGAAAAGGGAATGACTGAAAAAAAACAGATCTGGAAGAATGCTAAAATTTGACATATAAATAAGAAGAGGACTGAACGGTGAACCAGTGGTAGCAGCAGATTAATGGAAGTTAAAATTGAGAAGGAGTGCGGACATCAAGAAACAAGGGAAGTGCTATCACCTCTTGAACAAATATGAGGGTGCTACTTGTAAGACTGCAGGACAACAAATTGAGTGATATTACTTTTTTGCACCTTCTCAGAAATACCAGTCCCTCCTAGATGGCTTCCATGTTTGAATTAAAACCCGAAAATGCTGAATGAGGTGCTTTTGCTACTTGGAAATACGAAATTCCCTAACAAAATTACTCATTCCGTTCTGACAGCAGTCGGCAAGGGCACCGACAATTTACTACTGCTGTAAATTTTCCCCAGTAGCTCAAGCAGCAAAACACCAAAATTCAGGATTCAAAAATACTGTTTGAAGCATTTGGAGACTTTAACACAGCATGTACACAGAGGCTGACAGTGTTTCCCAGCTAATCCTTATTCCATTTGATTTTGCTTTGTAACATCCTTAATACAACAGTGTTTTTACATGGTTTACACAACTGTGGGTTTGTGAAATTCCACCTAGATCATTCTCTTTTTCCTCTTTAGACAACCTACTATTTATAGCAAATATTCTGGAACTTTAGTAATGATGACAATAAATATTCTTAGCCAAAGATCACTATTTACCTCCACCATTAGTTAAGACTGTGCTCCCTCGGTTTTCTTGATACTGACTTTCTCTTCGCAGTCTCTGTTCTTTAGTGATCTCTGCCACACGTAAAGGGAGATCTGAGAACTCATCTGTTGGCTTTAGAAAACAAACAGTGAAGTCAAGAAACACTTTCTGGAAACATCATCTTGTAAGCTACTACCTCTTGATTTGTGTTTTTACTTCAACCGTCCTGTTTTGCACCAACAAACACGAAAGTTAAAGCAAAATACAGCTACTGAGTATTGTTTTTAAAAACCCACATATTTAAGCTTTCCTAAAAAAAACCAGCTTGCCTACAGTTTTGCCTGCAGTATCTACAAGTGCCTGAAAACTTCCCAGGATGGAAACTCCTGGAACACTCTCAAAAACCAAGGTTGGAGTGCAAGCAGGCGTACAGAGTATAGCCCCCTGAAATGCTTTAGGTCTTGGCTACTGCCTTTTCTAGCTATCCCAAGAGGAAAAGGGAGCTTTTTCCCGGGAAGAATAATTGATGATCTCCTTGCTAAGAGATCCCATTTTCCTGCTTCTAAATGGCAAACATTTTATTTTTAACATTTGAAACAAGCTGCAAAGAAAGAAGGTGAAATTTCTGTCTCATTTTTGAAGCTTAATTTTCATGTTCAGATTTATTTTAGTCAATCAACTACTTATAATTAATTGTAGTTGACTCAACATTATAATGATACAGTTACAAGCTTTTTTAAAAATTAGGAATACCATTTTTCCCATCTTTTACGCTCCAGTAAATTCATCTGTCATGCACTGTTTTATACATTTCTCTTATTACTTCCAACTTTATGTCCATCCCATATAAAATTATGCTTTTTTTTTTCTCCAATAAAACAACAAATAATTACGGCTCAAGGCAACTTGCACACTAGCATATACATGTTATGTATTGAATATACTTCCAGATCTATACTTATTAGTTCTTTTTGTACAGTACTGCACTCAACAAATATAAAGCTGCAACACTTACTTCATTCCCTGACCATCTTTTGTCTCCGCTGTCGACACTATTGAAGCCAGAATCAAGTGCTCCATACGGCCGGCCGGAATAGAGTTCCTCATGGCTGTCAAACACACAGTTTTAGTTACTGTAATATAACCACCACCAAAAGCTTCTCAGCTATTACAGAACAAAAGCAGAATAAGCCACCAAGCACAGTTGCTGTGTGTTCACAAGCTCAGCATACTGGAAAGTATCATACTGCATTTGCCATATAGAAAAAGAGGCACGTGCTTACAAACATACTCACCAGTCAGCTGCCCACCTGCCACTGGCACAGTATTTTAAGAGCTAATCTGATCCAAAGTATATATCCGTACTTCAAACATTTCCCAAGCAGAAATTATGACCAAGGAAACTGCAAAGCACTCTCTTATTTCAGTGTTTAACAAGTCAAACTTTCACTTTTCACTGTTCATGTTTTGGTTGAAAAACACTGTCCCACAGACTTTTTCATAAGAAAGCATAAACTCATGCAATGTTACTAAAAATATAGGTATACCAGAATATACTACTTCTACACCAAAGAATGCAAAATGTATTACATAACTATCTTCGTATCATAATCACCTAAGAAACTGTGCAATACACTGGACAGTATTGCAAATGATTCATAATATAACAAATATAGAAGTATAATTTTCATCTACAGAGCCTGACTTTGTCAATGACCTGTCTAGACAAAGGCATTAGACAAGTGCCTGGTGTTACAATACACACAACCAAACAGCCATACAGTTCTTCTCTAAGTTTCTGGGCTCAGAAACTACATAATTCAGCAGTACAGCCATCACAGATGTCAAGTTTGGCAACTGCTGCGGATAGCTACAGTAAAAGAGACAATGGGACTTGTCTGATCCACTGCAGATGGCATTTCACAATGGCTCAACTGTCCTGCTGGCACTCCATGCCCCAGGGAGAACTGCAGCAGTAATTACTACATAATACACAAGGAAGAATGAATTTCAGGAAGCTAATTGCTTCACCCCATCATAACTAAATTGCAGGTCATTTTCTCACTGCTATTGCTCTCAAGTTGTTGCTCCCACTAAAATCCCCTTTTCAGGAAATACTTATTTTCAAATTACTGTAATTATTATTATTATTTATGCAGCACCATATGCATGCACGGGACTTTGTAGAACAGTGACAGACTATTACGCTGGGAGATTTTAATTTTCAGACAGATATAAAATAGCAAAAAACTAAGAGGAAGCATGGAGGGCTACAGATGAGAAACGCTAGGCTATACAGCTGCTTCTATGCAGATCTAGATTCTGCAAACGTACACCAAAAGACAAGCTCTTGTACCTGCATGGAGTTGTGATTAACTCAAAGGAGTTCCACCTTTATGGCCCCTGTATTTGAACAGAAAGATCATCTGCATAATAAGCCCCAGCAAGAAATAAGGGGAAAGGAAAAACAACTCCCTTCTCTTGGGTGGGGAAGAAAAAAGAAAGACTATGAAATCACCCAGCGCAGTTTAAAGTATCACTAACAATAGAACCATACTTATGCTAACAGTTCACATTGTTTAAATACTGGATTTAAAACATGATTCAGAGAAAATTAAAATCCATCTGCAGTATAATTCCATTTTAAATGCACCAATATTTTCGGAATCTCTTGAGAACCCTGTTGTAAGTTGAACAATTATTCTGAAATGAAGAGCCTCAAAATTATTATTTGGCTACATCTCTAAAATAGAGAAGTATTTTGATACAAATTTTCTTCTTTTAGCCTTCCTTTTCCATTACAGATTTTGAAAAGCTAGCACTAAGGTTATCTGGAACCTCAAAAATTCATAATCACTGTTGCCAGGACTCTTCTCCTTTTTAACATGAAAGCTGCTTTCTGTCTCCTGTCTCACGTCTAAAACAACTATTCAATGCTGCACACTTTTCACGTTTATAATCATCCAGCACTGGGGAGCTATGTAAGTCTTGAAATCAAGGGATGAGAAGCTAGATGCCTGGTAAGGCCAAGAGCCTAAAGAAAGACAATACCTGCCAACATTTCAAAGACACAGCTCCAAAGCCATACGAAAACATGTATTTTTACCTCCTGTAAGAAAGAACAGTTGCCCGAGTTCCAGAATATCCACTACAGGGGTTCATGCATGAGTACTTCATGTTTTAAACCCTCTAGCTCCAGACTATACCAGTCTGCCTCAGTGCCAAAAGAATTGTTACTCGGCTTGGGCAGTTCTGCCTCCTCTCAATCCCATTCGCTCCAGCACAAACCCCAGCTGCTGTGAACCGCAGTGCTGCGAATGAGAGACTGGCTGCAGCACATCAAAACTCGCTGCAGCACATCAAAACTCGCTGCAAGATAAATTTCACACAGCTTTTGTTTAGGAAAGGACTGCAACATACAAGGTTTCACTCTGGTAAGACAGTTTGACATAATTTGACAAGGCTAAAACAAGTAATTAGCTGCACTAGGACCTCCAAACTATGATTTCTGCCATAATGTTTCAGAGTGCCTTGTTTTATTAGCAGTATTAACAACTTAGTTATTAAAAAACTTTTGATCAACAGTGAACTCACAGCACAACTCAAACTTTTTTAAACTTTAAGAATCTCTACCACTCGGTTTCAGCTTCTTAACCTTCATGGTATTTCACCTAGCTTATCAGATAAAACAGCTACAAAGCCTAGGTGTACTGACTGGTATCTTACTTCTGTTAGTCACCTTTGAAGATAACAAACATAAAGCTCTCGTGACTTGCCTGGAAATATTAACTATATTGTAGATGAATGCTTTTATTTCTGTCATCCCAAATTCCAGAAGAATATAATAATTTGGGATCCTCTCTTCCACTGGATCATTCTAGTATTTTCTCCTAACGTTCTCAGATCCATGGACAGTTCTTCCATACATACATGAAGACAGGAGGAATCACATGCAGCACTAGAGGTCCTAAACGGCACGGTAACAAGAAATAATTCTACCACTAAATCTTATCTCCTCTTGGGGATAGAAATGCAGCTAAAGGAAAGCCAGTTGAAGCTCATTTCATATGGCTGAATCTGGAAGCAACTCTAGAGAAAGCACTCTCAACCAGTTCTGCACTTGTCCTTACATTCATAATTCCAAGCTATGATTAAAATAAATTTATTCTTCTCATTTCACAAAAGCAATTAATTAAAGCTTCCATAGTAACATACAACTACAGCCAACAATAAATCAGTAGACACATAGCCCACTGATTTTGTTGGAATCTCTCTTAAAAATAAACAAACTGTGCTAAATAGATCATGGCAATTTATCATTTAGAGCCTTTTCAGTAACAGGACAGAATCCCCAGTATTATGCAGAAACCTTCTGCAGCAGCTTATACTCTAGGAAACTGCGTAACGCTCATAAAATGCTCATATGTTAACCTCATGTAAAAAAATAATTTAAAACATTCAGTGCTGATGAGGAATCACTCTGTCAGTCCCTCATGCAAATTCTTCTTCACAAATCTGACTCATGATGATTTATTGTGAGGCCCTCTGATTCGTATTTTATTGCTGCTAAGACAGCGGCACATCCTTTAGCAACTAATTGTTCCACACCTTATTGCCACCTTCCAAGATGACTGACGTAATTTCTATATATATTTAATTTCTTACTTCACTAACTCTCTTTTATATCATGTAATAGAAATAAATCTTAACTCCTGCTTTTCTCTAGACATCTTAATTTAGCAGCTGATACGGCTGACTGTTCCAATATTTGTGTTACAATGTTGAGTGATAGTGCCAAGTGAAAGCCTGCCAAAACCAACAGTTTACTAATGGGGTGGAGATCAGCATTTACACCTGCAGTTTGAGCACAGTAGTTATAAAATTCTGTACAAAAGGTTAAAAATCACAGCAGGGGCATACTTCAGTAAGTGCATGGAGAACATTACGATCTTATAAACTGAATACACATGTTAACAACATGAGAGGATGCCTCCTGTACTGTGAAGATACCAACACTCTCTTATGGTATATCAACTCATTGCCTTTCACGTGGTATTGCCCAGGTTTTCTTCTGAACTGGTCCTTGCTTCTTATATAGTTATACCTCGTTAGAATGCATGAGTTAACACAAACGGTATTCTTCAAAGCCAGCTCCATCAATGCACTTACCAAAGAACAATCCTTGGATCTACTTTTTAAAAAACTCAGACTGACAAAATTTTCCTGAATGTCATCAAAACTAGGAATTTGAGATTGTGCCAAACTTACCAAGATCCAAATCCCATGGGTCTCCTATCATAGTCAGGCAAGTCTGGAGCTATCTTGCATGCTTCTATGTTCAGGTATTTAAATATGTGAATTTTTCCTTTTATACATATCTTAAAAAAAAAATAAAATTACAGAAGTATAATTTGAGAATACATTTTGAAAGTACTCTATAGAAATTTAATCTGTAGTTGAGAATAATAAATGAGCACACTTATGTCAACCAATGCATCTTTTCTTCTAATCTCACTGCATTCTAGAGAAACGGCTACAGGGGGGCATCATGGGATGCCTGTGATAGACAAATGGAAGCTGTCCTCCAAGTACATCTGGTCTGCATGCAACTTTGTCAGCTGGACGCCGAAATTTCATCATGCAAACAAGACACAAGCATTTACAAGTAGTAGAATTTATACCCTTGGCATCAGAACAGATGCATCCCACCCATGCCCAGCTTTGAATGGCAGTGGCAGACTGCCAAAGCAAGCTCAAATTTAAAGTGAATGAAGCAAGTAACAGCTGTCTTTGCTTTCAAAAGGGAGGCAAAACCCTATTGAAACTACAGGTCTTAGCAAGTGCCACTCTTGACTCAGAAGCAGCAGATCACAGTAGAACCTGTAACACTCCAGGGCTTATATACCCACATTAAAAATCAAAGTAGTCACTGGCCATACTGCAGTTTCTAGCTCAAAGGCCAATTTGAGCACTCTGCTGCAAAGCGGCACTGAGGCCTCAATCAAAATTTTGACATTTGAGTGAAACAACATTGCCTAACAGAGCTTCCTCTCTCCTCCTCCGAAAGCAGAAATGTTGAGCTAACATTAGTAGAATGCTAACAGAGGAATTCTTAGTAATATCCCACAGGTGAGACTACTAATGCAGAAAAGCAAGAGAAGAAAAAGGGATTTTTCAAGCTGTGCTGTTTAACACTTTCAGAACATACAATTTCTTTAACGTCCTCTTGTTCTTAAATAAAGTTTGTAGTATAATCCTTCAGTTTATAACTTCATTCTGCCCTTTTTAGTTGAACTAGTCATCTGAATTCCTCACTACAGTTTACCTGTGCAGGGGGTGACTGGAGAGGGTTGTTCTCTAACATGATGGTCTGCAGATGTCTGAGGTTTCTGTAACAAACTGGTATTGTTGTTATTTTATTGCAGGAGAAATCTAATCGAATCAAAGGCAACTCAGCAAGCTCTGTAGGTAGAAAATAAACATACAATTAAGCAGATTAAAATAGTATAAAAAAGCAAGAGTATAAAATATGTGCTTTACAAAATACTGAAGTGCGCTGCTTCTAGCTCTCAGGGGAAGAAAAAGGCTTTGAAAAGAAAGGAGTGCTTGAAGTTTCCGCTGTTATCACTCACAGCCTTTATCTCACCTTCAGGTAAACGCACCAAATTATTTCTTCTGACATTTAGGTCCCTCAAGGACTCCAAATTGCCAATCTGTGGAGGTATTGTCTGTATTTCATTACAGCTCACATCCTACAAAGTAAGAGTAAAGAATGAGTTACTGCTGACTGGTAACCTTCTGTTCACTAAAATATGTAGCACTTTATTTGGGCACAAAGAAAAAGACAACTATTTTCACCTCAGATCCTTATATTCATTAAATCTCATTGCCGATGTGAAACATTATTCTCATTTTAAATACACGGGGAAATAAAAGCTTTAAAAGATTAAGCATTCAGATGTAGAAGTTTATTTCAAGTTAATTTCATTCAAGTTATTCCATATTATTTGAGAGAGCACAACTTGCTACATAAAAGCTTTTTGCCAGAAACAAATGCATTAAAAGCTCTAATTCCATCCAGCCTTCCTTTCAAAAACAGGGAAGACTCTTAGTTAAATTGACATGGATCATTTGCTCTCCAGTGCAAGGCATCTTCCCCTCATATAAATTTTTTTTTAAATTTCTGAGTATTTCAAACTGTTTTCTAACACCTCTATACAATGTCAAAACATAGTTGGAGATACTATGGCAGATAGATATCTTCCTTAGGCTAAGAGCAGATTTAAATAGCTTGTCATTGCATACAAGTGACTGGTTTACAATCACAAAGCTCTCAGTAGAATGAGAAACAGGGTGTTGATCTTGCACATGCCCAGATAGCATCCTAATTCCTGCATTATTTTGATCAGTTTAAAAAAATTGTTATTTCTCTTCTGAAGCACCTCCGAACCTATTAAACACACCAATTAAAAATGAATAGTAATAGTTAAAAAATAACTGTATACTCACAAGCTCTGTCAGCTGTCTGAGCTGTCCAATTTCTTCGGGTATTGAAACCAACTTATTATTACTCGCTATCAAAACCTTTAGTGGTAGACTGCAGAGGTGTACTGGCAATGTTGACAGCTGGTTTCGACTTTTTGGACAGAAAGAAAACAAGATCATCAGAACTCTAATGAGAAATCACCTCACATCTTAATGCAATGAAAGACACATACAAAAAGCACACTCCATTTAGACGACCAACTCAGTTTTTAAATTATTACTGTAAAAGTAGTTCCATGAAGTCTTTCTTCATTATTTGCTTTATCTAGTTATGTGTGAACAAGCTCTGAATGTCAACTACCAAACCTGATTGGATGCTTTCAAACCCAGTGGTGGGGAATATGATATTTTCATGTCCTTTCAAGTGCTTCTGATAACTGCCTACCCTCTGTCACAAATGAGTATGTTTGAACAGGGTGCAAAGCCTTTCAGATAGGTGGTATCGCAGGCCAGCACATACAAAATGCCACAGAGAAAGTTATTACTTACTCAATTAGAAATATACTTTAAATATTCAGTAAGTCACATGGGTCAAGAATCTTGGTATGATGGATTTCGCTATTCCAAAGTACAGTCTTGGACATTTCATAACAAACTACTATTAAAGCAAGTATGAGGTCATATGACTGGACCGTAACCTCAGGTGAGAATCAGGCAGGATGAGAATGGATTGTAAAAGAGAAAGATTCCCTTTAAAAATAATAAACATATAAAGGAGCATTAACTGGATGATTAGAAAGTTATTAGGATCTTAACTAAGGCTTTGATCAGGTGTTGACATTTACCAAAATATGCTGCTATATTATTTCATTTGAAACCTTTATTTCCCTACTATTAAAGGAAAAAAAACCCCAAACTACTGAGCAGTAGATGAACCAAGAGTAGCTTTTAAAAGGATAGTAATTGGACTGCGCCTATTAAGAGATCATAGCAACAGAAAACCCACACCTGATTCACATCCCATTCCTACAATTCTCCCCACCAATAAATAAAAGAAAATACAGAAACATAAGCATACTAAATTGGCAAAAGTATAACACCAGAAGGAAATAGCCTGAAGCTCTTCTTGATTGACGTCACTGCTAATTTGTGACAAGAAACTTTCCACACCTCTTAAAAGGCCTTCTACAAATGGAGGATGCTGTACGCAGTGGAATTTCATCAACAGCCTAAGTTACAGCAATTAGTTTTTAATGCTGGCAGAGAAGTGCTAATGCTTGAGAAAGATCTTTAAAAGCCACTGGTACAGTGAAGGTAAAGGGAAATTGCACAAGCCTTATTCAGCTGCTGAGAGCTGAATTGTAAAGACTATCCAAAACCTACAATCTTTTTTTTCAGTCCACACGCCTCTATTCCACATGAAAACTACTGGAATTTATTTTGTGAGTCCTTTAAATTGGAATTAGCTTCCTTCTTCACACTCCCTTCTACAAGTAGTTGCTTAATCCTTGTGTTCCCTGATCCACCTAAGTGGGTAAGACTGGTTCAGGTTGCTTTAATTCAATATAGATAGAGATATGTACACACATACATACAATATAACTAACTTGATGATTACACACCATGTTAGCATTACTTATGGATGCATCAAAATTTATAAACCTAGACTACTTATGCTAAAGCAAAATTTCTAAGACAATCGTTACCTGATATTCAGAAACGTTAAAGACTGTAAGTTCAGAACAGCCTCTGGGATGTATCGAATGCAGTTCTGGTACAAATTAAGACTCTCGAGGGAAACAAAGTGACATGCTTCTGCTGGGAGCTCTGACAGTCTGTTCCGTGACAAATCTAAAGGGAAGGAAAAAAGAAGCATTGAGTCAAGCTATCTTCAAACTTCACAAGGACAAGTATTGTCTGTATATTCACTGTCACACAGTGGGAACAGTTGGACACGAATCAACCTGCAAAGTTTTCTAGATCATGAAGTGACTCTCAAAATAAATCAACATATTTTAAAATCTTATAGCCACAACAAGAAAAAGAGAG
>KZ506404.1:57009-67201 GCA_002844005.1 Limosa lapponica baueri
AACATGGTATGTAGAGGTGTTTGGAGCCACAAATACAAAAAGTATCCTCAAATACAAAATGTAAGTTCCAGGTCTAGCATAAAAGTAGCTTGTACCACTCCCTTTATTCACACTTAGGATTTTTCTTATTTATTCAACATGACCCTAACCATCTGCATACTTGAACATGTGATGAACGTAATGATACGGAAAAAGCATTGAAAGTGAAAACTCTAAAAAACACGGTGTATCACAATCCATGAAATTATCAGAATAATTACAGGTGTATTTTTGTAACCCCCCACACTCTTGGTATCTTAAATTATAGTCCTATGAAAAAGTTAATTCTTCAAATTATCATAAGGCAAGTTGGAGAGAAACTATGGCTTTATCTTCATATTAAGGTTTGTTTGTTTTTTTAATAAGCACATTAATACTCTTACAACTGTATTTCTGGTAGTATAAATAAACCTTCAGATAAACAGTAACAGATCGTAAAATAACGTTTTTGAATAGAAAACTAGCATCCTTTTTACTTTACATGAAGAGAGAATAAATCACTCAACACCATTTGCTAACATTCATCATATCAATTAACCAAGAGAAAGAAGGATGTACTACTTCAGGAAGATTTTTAGTAGTTGTTGTGCATTTGAGCACTAACAAAATAAACCAAAATCTTCATCTTCTTATTTCAAATTACAAGGTAATGCCTCCCCATCCACCCCTCTCCCCTCCCCCCTGGAAAATTTAAAACCAGCAGGAATAAAAATTGTGAGCCAGTAGCTTAAAAACAAAAAATTTAAGATAAATAAGTTGATCATAGTAAGAAATTTGCAGTTAAATACTGTCTCATGATAAATGATATGACAGCACCTTTAAATTGAAAAGTCAAATCAGAAAAGCTGATTTTAAATAAATGTGTTTTCAAGGAGAACAGGAACTATTGACAGATTGAATAGCATTAGTTACGGGGTGGAGGGTAGTATTCTCAAGGAAAATTTCCTTCACCGTGCTCAGAATGAAAAGCTAGCATTTAATCATCAGTGAAGATTATCAACAGTGACACTCGTAGGCTTTCCTTCTTACATTATAACTTGTAATGGTAATTATAGCAATCTTCTGACACGTCGGCATCCCTGAATGATGGGACATTATTCACCTGCACAGCAGCAGAACAGAACCATGCAATGTATAATATCTGAATACTTCGCAACACTCAAATGATCAATCTGCTGTTTTGGCATAGATGGGTTCCAAAGATAATTCTTTTACCCTGCTAAGCACAAAACTATCCACCCCTTGGCAAGCCAGCAGAATAAAAGGAAGATATAAATAAGGGAAAAAAGGAAGATAAGCCAGCAGATATTTTATGGCTCATAACCACATTCAGTCGTGGCCCTCTACAAAAACATTTATTCCATAGCTGAGCTTGGAGTCAATGTAATGACAAGCACCTAATTGTCCTGCTATTATTGGGCTCAATGACTCTATTTCTCCTACAGAACAGCCTGTATGACACCAACTCAAAGAACAGTAAAAGCCTTAGGCTATGACTGAACTAAGAGGTAATATATATGGCCATAAATAACAGTAATAATAAATTAAGCAGGTTTAAATTAACAATTGTCTCATCAGCACTCTAAAATTAATGTTCTCCTTAGATTTAAAGGCAATTTTCTACCAGCCGTTAAGATCCTGATTATTCCTCTTTTTATCATGCTAACAACTTGGATGAGAAGTCTGGAGTTGGCAATGAGAGGCATTTGAGATGGGGCAAGATTAACAAGGAAAGAAGAAAAGGTTAAAACATGGAAGCTGCAATCAGGGAGGTGAACAAAAGAAACTGGGAACAGAAGAGACAGAACTGAGATAGTAAATATATTGCTGGGGACAAGATACGTGACATGAACACTCAGGGGAACCCCAACGTGGTAGAGCACAATCCTCTCCAGTACCAAGTACAGAACCCAAGACCTGCACATCCTATCATTCCTCTGCTCTCAAGCATTGATACAGCTCAGAGGAAGAGTATCCCACTCTACAAACAGGTCCCCAGGAATGACAACCTACTGCTGTCTTGCTGGCTCAGGTAAGAGAGACCTGATGGACATCAAGGTTTGAAGTGTGCTGAAGACTCACATGGATGCCAGCACAATTCCACTTCACTGAATATAGAAATTCAGCCTGAACCTCTGACTGAAATTCAGCCTGAATTTAGAACTCAGTGTTAGGAAAATAACCCGAAAAAAAGCACTGATATTTTATACAGAGAAAACTCACTTAGATACATACGTAATACGGCTAAATCAAGCACACTGATAGTACAGTCTGTAATCAAAGATGCCCACGTAACTTTAATTGCTCATTTCCTGTACATATCTACTGTCCACAGGTCTTTAATTAACAACCACATACTACTTTTCATTCCTCTTCAAGATTTTTCTGTTCAAGTAGATTTCTTCAGACAAGATGAAATTACTGTAAGAACCAGAACTGATCACAGTAATGATCTTATGCAAGAGACCATCTTTGAAAAAACACTAGGGAAAAAGCAGGAAATTACAGAAAGAAAAAGGGATGGCTAACCTGAAAGCTGGTGAACGCTGCTTTTAAAAAATAGATTGCATCCTGTCAGTGCCGTATATGTCCTTCACAATACTAAGCAAATCTTCTAAACTACTTTTTCCAAAGGTAGTAATTAATCACGTATTTCCATTTTCCAGATGTTTGGCTTGATTTCCAGTACTCCTGAGGAGTCACCAAGGCACCCGAAATTATAAAGAACTGCATTTAAAAAAACATAATTAACTTCTAATAGCTTGGTTGCCTGAAAGTTCAGGCACTAAGTGTTTTGAATTTGGTACCCCAAAACAGCAAATGCTCTCAAACTTTGTACGATTCTAAGTTTCACATATATAAAATGCAGTAACATCACCTTGCTTTACTTCACGGAGGTTACATGAAAAATAGCATTTGAAACCTTTTCAATAGTAGCAAGCACTACCCAAAAGCCCAAGGCAACAATAACACATTTCTGCATTCAGACCTAAGTTTCAACAATAAGCAGAATTAAGAGACTAAAATTCACATGGGTCATTGCATAATGGGGAAAAGAAAAAAAAAAAGAAAAAAGAATAGATGCTTGTCAATCCTACTGCCCTCTGCAAAGACCAGACTACGGTTAAAAAGCATACGTTCCAGCAGCCAACACCTGGGCTGCATAGCAAATAGGATTTTTTAGGCATATCCTCATTTTGGAGTGCTTGAACTACAGTTAGAGAAGACTATGACTCTAAATACTTTAACTTTCAAATCAGTAACATCACCAGCTAGAAAGAACAAAGACTCTCCTCCCTCTAAAGAGACTTCTGGGATCTGTCAGAGAAAGCAGAGGTTTGAAGTGTAGAACCATAAAGGAGGCTGAAGCAAAGGACTATCAGGACAGTTCTGGGGACTTCAAAGTGAAAAATAAAGCCCTCTTCCTGCATATATACAGGAGTATTAACTTATGCAAAACAAACCTATAAAGAAAAGACCACAACGTATTACCCTTTGTGTCTTCTCTAAATATCTGTACTTTGGAGAACTAAAGCAGTTTTATAACTCTAATGCACTAATAAAGTCTAAGCGCCAAGACACTTATAACATGAATGGGTTTTCACCCCTCCACTTTGGAGAGGGGGACATAGCAGATAAAGAAGAAAGCACACTGCATGGCCCATGACTTCAGCTAAATACACAACTGCAATTCATTCAAGCTGTTTGGCTAACATTGGAAGCCATGAGATCCAAGCCTGATTAGTTATTAAAGAGAGAAGAACCCTTGAATTGAGTTATAGCCTTTTCATTAGCCACCATGTAATTTTATTTTTAACACATGCTATATAATTTGCAGTGTTTGTTGTAACTAATTCTTTACTGCTGGTTCTTCTACTGAAGAAACTAATTACGTCTACTGCATTCTAAACCTAAACCATCAGTTTAAAATTACTTGCATAAAATAATGTATTTTGCCAAATGAAAGCATGAGATTCAAATCTGTCAGCAGTAAAGTTTCACTGAATGCAATTCAGCTCTGTAAGCCATACTCTAAAGAAAAAATTCCTATGCTCACTGACTCAAAGGCTAGCACATTGTTTTACAGAAAATAATTAGCAAATTTACAACAGGTCAGTGGTAAACAAGAATACAAAATAGAGTTACAAAATAGAGTTACAAAATAGAGTTAAGGTGTGATTTCGCAATTAATGCAAGTCAATTTAAGCCTACATATCTGCCAGAACAGACCTTCTCATTCTCATCACCCCATACAGTCTTTCCACCCTCTCTGTTTGCTGGCACTCACACACTCGCGCAAACGCAGCGAGCTGTCCAAGGATTTGATCCAACTAGTTACTGGCTGAGTTTTCAGCCAGATAAGTACGAAACAGCTTGCTGGAAAGCGGTATGATTGCTGGTGTTGACTGCGCAGCAGGAGATGAAGACAGAACTTCCCCTTTTGGCATCAGCATAGAACTTGGGTCGCATTAGGCTGTGTATTTGCGACTGACTTCGGGAAGTACTTAACCAATATAAATTTGCTACCTCCAAGCACAGGTATAGCCACAGGAGAAGAGGGCTGGAATCTCCATGAGATAAACAAAGACATTTCCTTTTTTCCTAAACTCTTATTTTGTCCTTCATGCGATTGCAGGACTCAATATATTCACCTCTCAATCCCCATCCTCTTTACTTTTTATGTAGTTACAATTATCTCAAAAACTATAACTAAGAGTGTGTATGCAGACAAGACAGTATTAGAAATAAAAGCCTGACTGCGATGGAGGCAGGGAAGTGGAAGGCTACTAGGGAAGTAACTAGTACAGAAGCAACCCTGAACACCACTTAAAAGAGTTTACTGGTAGCAAAAGTTAGGTTGTGAGCCTTTTCTTTTGGCTTTGTTTTAAAAGATCAACTCGCTAAACAAAGGCATTCCAAATGTCACGTCTTACTTTTATTGCAGCAAGGCTTAGAAACTACAAGCTCAGACTCCACTGCCTCAGTTGCTATAAAACACTAGGAAAGAGACTGCCTGTGTGCCAAGAACCTTTGAGCGTTACTGTAGGCCTCAGCTCTCCATCAAAACCCAACACAACCTATTCCACAAAAACCTAAACTACGATACTCAACTGCTCTCTGCATTTTGAGGGGAACAAAAAAAAGCGAGAGAACTGACCCAAGTTTACCAAAGCACCACTCGCAGATAATTCCCTGAGCCTAGACTAAGAATTGCCAGTATTTATTATAGAACACACCATGAGATCCAGACTTTCTAATAACAGAAACATAACAGGAAAGAAAACAAGAGGGAACAACAGTCAAATTATAAAGGGACTGACACAAGTAGGAGGTAAGACCAAAAAGTGAAACAATGTAACAAGCTAGATTACCTTCTTAAATTTGAGGACAGAATTGTCACTCTCCCTCCATCTTCCCCCTACAGCTACTAGAACCTCTGGACAGTGTATTTCTGTTTGGGTTTTGATGAGGGTAGAGGCAAGTACACAAATCTGAGCACAAGACTCTGAACTACCCTAATGAAATTTTGGACTTTGATTTTTAATACTGAAACATTAGATAATCTAATTACCAACACTGTAAACTCTTCTGACAAATCGCCTGCAACTTGAACAAAGAACGATCCCATTTCCTTCCAAGTTATCTTAAAGGTCATAATAAAATTACATTCAAGATACGGTAACACAAAGAGGTTTTTTTTCAATCAACTGTTTAATTTTAGGATGGTTTGGATTCTGCTGTTGTGGCTTTAAAAACAAATCTCTGGGAAATACGGACACTGCTGTATGAGCCATACGGTACTTCTCTAGCTGTTTTATATTTCATCAGGTAATATCAACTAAATTTATAGCAGGAAAAAAAAAAGCCAGGGAGACCTCTTACTGCAGAACACTCATATAGTCACTGTAATCCTTCCAAATGCATGCAAGCGCTTAGCATATAGAAATTTTATTGACACTATGGTCAGATTTTATTGTTTCTATGGAGAGCTGCTAAGAACAGAACTATAGAGATACATTATTGGCAAAGTCATTCAAAAGGTAATAGTAGACAACTTTTTTCTTCCTTTTCAGTCTTGCTATCCTTTTTCACTATTAATATATTCCAGAAACAAGACATAGTACTCTGCATGTAATTATCTTACTAGTTGATTTCCATACAACAGCCATTTCTTTTATTGCATAAACCCACATATTCCCATCTTTTCCTTTAAAAATGGGGACAGTGAGTGGTTTAGGTAATTACGGCTGTCACAAGGGGTTTGACAAATAACTTTTCTGCTCAATGTATGCTTTAGGCCACTGGGAAAGCTGTCAAATAATGACATCAGAATCTACATTAACACTGGCAAAATGCAACTGTGCTTCCTTTTATATTTAACTCAGATGGTTTATGGCCCTTCCTTTTCCTATTCCCTGGTCGCAAATAAGAAGGGAATGAACAAATGGGTTGTAATTCAGCCCAGATAAAATGGAAATAGATAACACAGGTTCAGTGAAAGAGTATGACAGAAAAAAAGAAGCATGTCTTTGCTTTGTTAACGAAAAAGCTTGCTCATTCTTCATCATCAATGAGCTTTGTAAGCTTGAGTCACTTCCTAAAATTCCAATTAAGTTGTAGGGGATGAGCATAAAGAACGGCTGCTTTCCCCTCTTTCAGTACCTAAGTTTTTATTACACTGGATTTCTTGTATGTGAGCCATCCCACATGGACAAGAGCATTAGATGGACTACTGCATCACGCACTGTGGGGAGCTACCTTCCCGCTAGTCCATTCCAAAGCTCTCAAGCACAGACCATCCCATCTTCAATTTGATTTTATATTATACGATCTTAATTCCAGACAAAGCACAAAACAACCAGAAACTCACTACTACTTCAATGCCTGCTTCAGTTACCTGCTCAGTTCTGAGAACAACTTTGACCACTGATCTTGGTTTAAAAAGCGACCTGTGGGTCTTTGTCACCTGTGGATCTTCACCACCTGGAAGACAGCAGTGCTCACCAGCAGTTGAGGCTTTAACATTACTAAAGAATTCCCTTTCCAGTGAAAATCTTAGTGACTAAGGCAAATGATTAATGAGAAACTTCATTTTTCCACTGATGCCTGCCAGAAACATTACCTTTAACATCCAGAATAAAAATGCAGCAAACCTGATCTGATCATACAGTATAGTTTTAAGTAGTGCTGTGAGGAGCATGGAGTTGCTTAAGGACTTAATGATCCTTATGGGTCCCTTCCAACCTGAGACATTCTGTGATTCTATGATCTGTTTATGAAATATTTTTTCCAAAGTTAAATTACACCTGCCAGAAACTCGGCTCTGATGATTGTTTAATGAGTTGTTAAGAATGGTACCTAGAAGCTATCACAGCTTGAGCACCAGGGTTTAGTATTACTGTCAACTCTGAACCCATAAAAGATCCAAAGAAATGTGACCTTGCCATCGATTTAATGCTTGAAACTGTACCTTATGGCTGACATCTACTTAAAGGGAATCTCCCCTCACCCATCACCAACCTCAAAATCTGTACAGAACACCCAGCTATACTAGATGTAGCATCTAATCTCTAATGCCCTGTTCCTGCTGACCCGCTTCGCTGGTTCATCTGCACTATCAACAGCTTCCAGGCAAGGCCAGTGATTCTGTTAAGGCTTAAGGCTATGCTGGATGCTGGTTTTCCTAGCAGTGTAGTTACATTAATGAGGGATGTGATTCATTCCCACCTCTTTAGCATCAATGCAGTTACAGTGACGTGCAATTACTTCTATTAGTACAGCAACGGGAATGAGCTATACCAGTATAACATGATCCACACTAGAGAGGTGTCTATTCTAGCACATAAAAAGGAGAAAGAGTTGCATATACGTTGTTTTGTTGTCAGTTTTATAGTTTGGGAGTAATTCCAATTATTTTTACTTTAACTCCACATACACATACACCACCTGATGTGCTTTGAGTCTTTGCAGCATCACATGCAGGAAGGCACTCAGAAGTCTACAGTCTAGGGGGTTATTTAAAGTGTTTATTTTAAGTGTTTATAACACCTAATGCACAGTATACATAACACCATATTATTCGTGGCTGCTGCCATACAAAAGAATTGGAAGTTACACAAGAAAGAAATTGACATGGGGAAAGAAGTGGATTAAATGCGTAGCTGAGCACTCAACCGAAAACTGGGGGTCAGAAATGCTTGCGTGGATTTTTCTGCACTGCCCAGCCTTAGTCAAAACAAAAGAGTCATAGAACAGACACACTAAATAAGGCACAAGATGAAGTTATTCACAGCAGCCTTCAAAACAGAGAAGTTAAACAGAAAGTGTCCTCCCAATAAGCTTTGCTTCTTACAACTTAAGAACAGTTCTAGCTATTTTCTAAGGTTCATTGTGATGATAAATGCACAAAAGTGTATGGTATGCACAGCCGCTTATTAGCATTTAATGCTTCTTGAACAACTACAATGCAAATATTCATCACAATAGATGGGAACCTTGGTGGAAACAAGAATTCCCACAAATTGTTTAAGAGTACAGTAAATGAATAGTATTATAAACAAAAAGCCCAAATCCCTCACAAACGCGTATGTTGCATTCGCCTACAGATTAACTCACTACACATTCATTGTGCAACTGCATTTGTAGAAAACCCTTTGAACAACAAAAAAAATTTATACCCTAACAAGAAGCGTTTTCTATTTATAGATGTGTTCAAGTCAGACCACATTTGTCTCAAGGTTTGGTTGGGTGCTGTGTTTTGTTTTTTTCGTACTAGTGACAGATTTTTGCATAAATAGGATGTTACAGAACAGAGTATGAAGTCAGACAATTTTAAAGGCAGCTCCATTTTGAATTGCTTAACTGACAGTGCATCAACACACTAACAAACACGGTAACTCTCAAAAAGTAATGTTTGGAGTTTATTTCTAAGCTACAACTCAACACAAAACACTAGAAAACCTAAATGACTACATAGGAAGTAATCAAAGCTACGAACAAATGGCACGCTGACAACTTTTCAAACTACTTTTACTTCACTTAGACAACTAGACATTCTAAATAAATATAAACCACATTTGCTCTATATAATGCATTAAGAAAACTTCTACATCCCGCACGAACTCTCATCGTTTCCCAAGTCTCTGTTCAATACCATAATATGTAAACATACTCCACAAATGTGGTTTTGCTTATGATCAAGGCGCTTACAGGGAAAGTACACGTTTTTAATCTACTCCAATGAATATATTTGAGGGACAAAGGGAAAAAACAGCCCTATTGCTTACTGTACCTTGTAAAGTATTTCTCAAAAATCCTAAATATTTTATGGACAGGAGAAAAAAGAAAAAGGACGTGACTCTGTTTACCGCACCTTTCGTATCTTGCTTATGGCTGTCAGAAATGACAATAATAGAAGCATAAGAGCACAAGAAACAGTTGTCTTTAGCGTATGCACACCTGACAGCCCTTCTTGGAAAGTTGGTTTCCCCTGTCACCAGCACAAGATGAGAAAAGGTGAGGGGGGTATATATGTGTATACACACACATAATCTCACATACACATACATCAGAAGAAGAACATGCCTGGCTAAAACCACATCAGTGAGGAGTAGTACTGAGAAAAGCCTCATAACTCTCTTTAGAACAGTCCCCAAGGGAAACGCCTCTAGACTGGAGACAGCGAAGCAAAGAAAAAAAAACCCCAATAAATCGAGAGATCTCATCGGCGGGCAGAGGAAGAAGGAGAACCCTGCCAGGGCTCTCCTCCATCCTGCCCTCTCAGTCTTCCTCTCTCAGAGGAGAGGAAGGGCGGAGGCGAAAGCACGAAGGAGAGAAACGGCTCAAGGGGAGAGATGTGCCAAGGCGTCAACTCCAGCGAGGAGAAATCCCCCCCTCCACGCCAACCCAACACGCTCTTCAAGAGTAATAGGGGGGACGGGAATTCCCCCCCCCCCACCGCTCCTCAAACATCCACTGAGGCACTTTCTCCTCTTCGTGCATCCAGCTTCAATTTACTGAAGAGACAGAAAATCGATCACCTCAGCCTCACTCTTAGCGGGGGGCTGGTTGTCCTCCCCCCCCCCCCCCCCAACGCCCAAGGGGCGTTGGGGGGGGTGGGGGGGGGAGGACAACCAGCCCCCTCAAAGCTCCC
>KZ506404.1:67252-87085 GCA_002844005.1 Limosa lapponica baueri
TCCACGCCAACCCAACACGCTCTTCAAGAGTAATAGGGGGGACGGGAATTCCCCCCCCCCACCGCTCCTCAAACATCCACTGAGGCACTTTCTCCTCTTCGTGCATCCAGCTTCAATTTACTGAAGAGACAGACAATCGGCCCCCCCAGCCTCGGTCGTAGCGGGGGGCTGGTTGTCCTCCCCCCCCCACCCCCCCCCAACGCCCCTTGGGCGTTGGGGGGGGTGAGGGGGGGAGGACAACCAGCCCCCTCAAAGCTCCCTCTGAGGGGGAGCCTCGAGGCCCCGCCATACCGGCTACCCTCAGCCCTGTCCCCCCTCCCCGCTGTCTCGCCCCCCCTCCCCTCAAAGCTCCATCCCTCACCGGCTTGGGTGGTGTCGCTGAGGTCGTGGCTGGCGGCGCTGGCCCGCGGGTAGTCACGGAGCTTCCTGCCGCTCAAACTGAGGGTACCGCTGGCCGCCGCTTCTTCTAAAGCTCGGTCCAAAGAACGGCTCCACGAACCGGGACCGGAGGGACCTCCGGGTGGCGGAGGACAAGCCGACACGTTGCCCGACGGCATCACGGCGGAACCGCCCTCCGGCGCCGACAGCACCGCTGCCGCCATTTCCCCCCCGCCTCAGCCCGCCGCCGCTGCTGCTCCGGCTTCGCGCGCCACTGCGCAGGCGCGGGGAAGCCCAGGGACGGGCGGGCAGCGCGCATGCGCCAGCCGTGACAGGCGTTGGCACTGCGCATGCGCCGGCCCGCGGGTACCGGGAGGGAGCGGGGCAGCTCCTTGAAATAACCCGAAACATCCTCTTTTCGGGGCCCCGTGTTTCCGCTCGCCTGGGGTAATCTGGCGTGCGAGGGTGCTGGCCTCCCCTTGACAACGGGCTGCAGTGCCCGCATACCTTCTGAAATTCAGAAAAATCCTAGTTTAGACCCCGGCGGGGTGGGGTGCCACGGGGGCTGCTGGGCACATCCCTGAACCGGGTGGGAAAAGTACCAAGGGCGTCATGTTTTTCATCTTGATGTCATCCATCCTTAATCCTTCACACGTCGACTCTTTGCAACGTCCGAATGAACGCCAGTTTTGCTCTGGGACAGCTGAGACCAGCTGCTTCCACAGGCTGCAGCTGGCCCGGTACTCTGGTACTATCCCGGTATTCCCACCATACTCCACACCTCATTAAAGAAATGGACAGGCACTATGTTTTTTTTCCTTAATAGCACAGCACGGGAAAAACACGACGACGGTCATTTTTCAGGGTGTTCGCACTGACGCCGCAACACGGGTTTGGATGACAGCGACGTCCCGCCAGCACGACGTGTCCCAGCAACACCCCCACACACCCGGGCGGGTGAAGGGATCTGGTACCATCACACCCCGCTGCACCCTGCTACCGAAAAATGCATTAAAAGCTGACACATTTAAATGCAAGTGAGCTTCTGCAGTGCCGCTCCAAGGAGTGCTTAGTTTTCAGGATTTTAAGCTGGGCAACAAATGCAATCCCTCCTTAAATTAGGTGACTTTTTGGCATATTCTCCAGAACTTTTAATAAGAATTTAATCATTAAAGTAGCCCTTGAAGGATATCACAAAACTCACATAACCATCATCTTGCCAGGGTGGTTATAACAGGAACAAGACAGTATGAAACCTGTAACTTTTTATTTAAAAAAAAATTAACAGCTTCAGAATAGATCAAATGTAATAACTTCTCCAAAAAATACCAAAAGGTACAGTGTAAAGCATCTTCTCATTAAATACAAACTAGCATTTTTTGATGCATTGCATCAATGTTTTGCATCTATGTTGATGCAAAAGAATTTTTTTGTTGCATCCTGGCACATGGAAAATGTATACACTGAAACAGGATGACTGACAACACTTTATCTACTCAAATTCTAACAGTGGGACGTTTTTTCCAAAAAAAAAAAAAAAATATATATATTCCTACTAGTAATTAAGAAAAAAAAAAACCTTAACACCATTACATTTAGTTTGCTTCTGCTAAGGTATATTTGTCAACATTAAAAATAAGGGTTTAAGTACTATATAGCATCAGGATGCACTCTGACTTTAAAACTGCTATACAAACAAAAGCCCTACTACTGTCAAATGCTCTTCAGCGTTGAAGTTCCCAGTAAATGCTAGTTATCTTGGAATTTGAGATAAAAATGCAAGGAAACCAACTCCGGAAGAAGTCAAATGTCAATTCTTCCGAGAACAGTAAAAGGAATTAAACCCACTTCAAACACCATAAACATTTCTGGATGCAGCAAGCCAATCGCTCTTTTACCTGACTGTACCTAAATCTCATTGCTATAGAACAGCATCAAGTTCATCGGTTCCTGGTCTGGAAGCAATTCTGAAGGGGTGCCTCAGTTTTAGGGATCATGTAAATTCAGACTGAGGATGCCCCGGTTGTCACCATCCTGCAAATTCTGATGCGCAAAGCTAACCTTAAAGCAAGTGACCGCACGCTCCTGCTTAATGCCTTGCACCTGGCTGGAAAACTGAGCCACGTTCCCCAGTTTCAGCCAATTTGAAGATATCTGACCATTTCTGATCAGCTTCACATCTCACCTCTCTTTGGTATGTACAAACAAGTGCCATTAGATCACTTGCCTCTGGCTGTCTCTAAGAGCCAGAGAAAACCCTCCGGGGCAAGGCATGCAGGATGCGAATCCTGTGTCTGTGAGGGTAAGGACCTCTACCGTACCACTGACTTCCTTGTGAACTGTTGTATTTATTCTTATGAAATTATTCAAAAACGTGAAGTTACTGCATTAAGTTTCTGAAAAAACTTACAAAAAGAAACAGAAAGCAAAAGTTTAAGGAAAAAAAAACCCAGGAGACAGACGTACTCCATTTACAGAAGAGGATGATGAACTTGAGCTATTTGCAATATAAATTACTCTCATACTGCCTGGGCAATATTCCTCCAACATGATCTGGACCACTTTTAAGGATAAGAGTAGAATGGTCTCCATCCAAATTACGTATTTTGGGTCTCAGCTAACAGCTTTATTTGTGAAAGTGAAGATGCAAAACATTAAGTTTTCAAGAAAGGAAAAAAACTGAACTTCAAAAGCACAAAGAAGTACAACCAATGCTCCCATGAAAAATGCCGCTACATCACTACCAAAGTATTCATGGACTGAGGCTCTCTGCCAAACTGCAGTCCAAAGGAAAGTTCATAGGCAGTCCCTAAAAAACCCTAAAATGGGGTTCGTAATGAAACTTGTAATCTTTACCAGAACAGAGGGGTCAAAGAACAGATACTGAGCACTCCTAAACAAACAAACAAACAAAAAAGCCCAACAGAAAAACCAAAACTCTTTTAAAATTCATGTTTGTGTTTTGGTTGCAAGATGAACCAAAAATCAGTGTTTTTCATCAGCTGGGCAACAGAATCTTTTCCAACCAGGTGACGGTGCCACTCGAGCGAATCCATTTCCCCACTTCCCCCCCCCTCAGGGCATTGCAGTCTTTTACCACTCAAAGTAAAAGTAATAAAGATCGATAGCTCTGCCACCATCTTAGCAAGAAGTCTGGAAAATTTCAGTGTCATATGCTGTCTTCTTCTGCCCACTTTTATCTCAGCTTCTTAGGTAGGTGGGATCCGTGCCCAAGTCCGCCTGCCAGGTTAGCCCACCGTTACAAAACGGCTTCCTTTGTTCTGAGACAGCGCTGTTCTTTGTTCCTTCAGGATCCCAAAACGTTCGTTCAGCGTGATCCCTGTCTGAAAAATAAAGTCATTTAACCATAAGCTTAAAAGAAGCTTATGTTAATTTAATCAAAGTAATGAAGACAAGATTTTTTTCCTCATTCTGTATCATCACTTGACTTCTTAATTGCCTCATTTAGATTAAAAAAAAAAAAAAAAAGAGGTGGTTTAATTTGATTTCATCATTTCCCAATTTCCCACACCATTTAAAAATCAGATTGGACTATGTATCATGAGCTAGCATTTCTCAGAAATCATTAAGAACACACAGTACAGTGTCAAGACTGAAAGTCAACTCTAAATATCGTAAGTTAAACTGAGGACAGACAGACTGATAAAGGGAACTCGCTACACTCATTTCCCCACACAGATTCTATGCAACTCCAACAAATGCACCATTTTAACTGTGTTAATGTAGGTTGCTTTCCAGTCCATCCAGTTGAGGCAGTCGACCGGAGTCTAGCCTAAAAGTTCCAATTAATTTTACAGTATAGTCGTAGACTATTTTTGACATACTACTTATTCACGGAAGGAACAAATCCAGACCTATGCCCTGCCCCCATGGATGGAGTTTTCTACGGCTGGCACTAAGGAGCTGATGACAAGCATCTAACTGATGACAGCATCTAACTGTCACTCTGTAAAAATTCCTTCGATGACAGCGCTAAGATTCCTGCACCAAATCACCTGTCTTCATTAAACTTTTGAAACACTGCTCACTTTCAAGCCTCTACATCATCACATCTAATATTTTTTTTCCTAGATGCATAGCAAAAGTTGCCTTATAAATTCAGCTGCCAGGGTTCCATACTGGTTACACAACTGAAAGCAGCTCATCCCTGAATTACGCACACTTGCTGATTCAAGTACAGCAGGAACACCAGAAGGCTTTTAGAAATATTAAACAATTTAAATCCCATTTAAAACATGTGGGCATGCAAGACATGAACTAGAGGAACAGGAACAGTGAGTTTAGTTACTTTCTTGAAGTTACACAGCAAGTTAGTGGAAGAACTGCAAGTGGAAACAAGAAGTAGTCACTAGTTCCCTCTTTCTGTCACTAGTGAGTCTAGGGGCAAAGTGCCAGGCTCACGGGTTTTTATCTGACTTGAAACTACTTCCGCAGTTGAGGAAAGAATCGGCATTTACCTGTTTTCCAACACTATTAATATCAAACTGCAATGGAACCCCTTTGGGCACCTTCTTCTCTTCAGATTGGTCCCTCTTCATTAGAAATGGCGGCACAGGAGTACGAGTTAATCGCAATTTCTGGGAACTGTGAAAGACGAATGTTACAAAGGACAGAGTGAATATGTATTTTATGCAATAAAGTCTTAATGCTGATAGAGGTATGAATTTTTCATCAAGCCATTTGATCAGGCTGGCTAAGTAGTTGGAGGGCCCAAATTCAAGAAGGTAAAAGTCAGGCAGAACTATAAAAGGGTAGCATTCGCTATTGTTACCAGACAGCAAGTGTCCCGAAGGGAAGCAATCTTATCTTTTCTTTCTCAATCCTACTGACAAAATGTGTAATTTGCTGTTAATTATTCCCATAATTACAAAAACAAGGTACGGTCTTCCTTACAGATAAAATGCTACTAAGGAGATTTTAAAAATAAAACACCTCATGAAACAACAGTACCATTAACTTCCCAAAGACAATAATAGCAATGCTTTCTTTAAGCACAACTCCAGCAGTATCTTTACGATTCAGAGAGGAACCATTACCATCCCACATCAACTAGATGCTCGTTCACTTTCAGATATGGGAGGAAAAGAGCTGCAATACGGTCTGATTTGGAAGAGACGGACAAGGTGAAAATCTGCCAGCCCACCACTCTTCAACTCCACACACCACATCAAGGTCCTAACTGGGAGATGCCTTGTGAAATCCAGCTGTGATATTATTCAAACACAGCTCAGAAATACTCAGAAAAGGGACAGATTTGAAAGTCTTCATGAGAAGCTTGACCTTAAGGTCACCTGAAATACTATCTGCAAGGAACTTGCTAAATGGCTCAGAACAGCAACTTCAGTTATGTTAAGAACATTTCAGAACTTTTTTGACAACTCACATTGGGGTTATGATTGCTCCTGGGTTGTCAATGGACACAGTCAGAATCCCTCCACTTGTGGTGGAAGTTCGCCATCTAGTTTGAAAACACAGAAATAACTTAGAAAAATGTTGCAGAAATTTAAGTGAGGGTATCTTTAAAAGCATTTTCAAAACACTGGCTAGTAAAGAATGTACAAGCTTTCAGAATACAGGCCAGCACAAAGACCACATGCAGTCAATCAATCTACAAGAAGCTTGGCTACTAATTCTTGTATCTCTTACATTATCTAAGCCTATTCAGGTGAGTGCTAGATCACATCCTGGCAAGGTGTACCAGACCTACAGCACTGACTGAAATGTTCACTTCTTTAAAATATTCAGTTTCCTTGCCATAAATGGTCCTCAAAGCAAATCCAAGAGGTGACAGAATGCAGGTCTGCTGCTTACACAGCCTGTTGTGTTAACAACAAACAAGTTGCGAAGAGCCCAGCAGGCACAGAGGGATACGGGAAGAATACATGGGGGGAGAACTGTGTCCACCTTGTGTCCTGCCTTGGTTATTTCCAAATTGCTTCATAGATTTATATGTATATTAAATAAAATGGAAATTACATCAAGAGCTCAGGAGAACACTGACATTTGAATTTTTCTTCCAGTCTATGCAGTATTCATGAGTGTCAGAGATTAGTCTGATCCTCTGAAGCTACCACCTTCCCCCTCATTCCTGCAAGCGTCTTATGCAAACAAACTCCTCCTGGTTAAATTAGAAGTTAATTTAGGAAATAACTGAGGATAGGAGGAGGATCACTGTCACTCAGTTGATATGCCTACAGGGAAAAAAAATCCCATTCAATTATCACAGCCAGGAAGCCAGAACTAAAACAAGAATCATACAAGTAACGAGACTGAAGTTTTCCAAATTAAATACTTACTGACGAGTTCTCTTTACTGACTGATTATCAAGATCATCTGTTGACTGCACTTGGGCCTGCACCTGAAAACACATCAATACAGACACTGGATTTGAATACTGTTTCAATTCCCATTACAGCAGCTGGAAATACAGCAGTTCAAAAACAGAATTTTAAAGTTGTTTGTACACTCTGCACAAATAGGGTTGTACTTTCAGAGGGACTTCAAAGATAACTAACCTATAACATTTGTAAGACATTGGAAATAAATTACTTTAAGAACACAAAATGATTTAAACTACGTTATCAATGACAGTAACTGAACCAATAAAGAGATGGGAACATTTTTGAGGACTATGTCAGCAAACATACGTTTTACCAAGATGATACACAAAATGCTACCAGGCCAGTGGAAAAACATGGCTAGTTCCTAATCTGATCAACGTTAGCACACAATATCCAATACGCCACTAAGTCCCGCTGCTGTTTTAAAGGACTTCGGTTTTGTTTGTCTTCCTCCTGATCCTGTCTGCAATTCTGCAATCCATGTGTATGGAAGACAGCAACTACTTACAGTGACCATGATGGCAGATGTAGAATGAGGGCACAAATGAAAACCAAGAACACCATCATCATTCACTGCACAGTCTCTATTCTCTTGATCTTACTCAAAATAACTAAAAAATCCCTAAGTAACTAAAATAATAACTTAACTGAAATAAACAACCCCAAAATAACTAAAAAAACCCCCAAACAAAACAACAAACCAAAACCATAATCGGTTTCTAAAACATGTTTCTGCTCCTTCACCCAAAGGCAATTTTTGAAAGCTGCACAATGCCTTTTAACATTTACTTTTAAAAGGAAAAATTAATAGCTTGCAACTACCCTCAAACTCTCTGACAAGCTCCAAGCCCCTCAGAAAAGTCCAGCTACACTGTAACAGGAAGCAAGACTCAATGGGTTACAGTAACTGAAGAGGACAAGTACATTTCCTGAGAAGAACCCATGCCTATTTCCCAGTCCACCTGAAGTTTCTACTCAGATTTGATATATGAATTTGATTCATGAATATCAGTGTTAGAGGTTAGCTTAGAACCTGTGGAACAATTTTGTTGGTTTCAGTCATTTTTATTACCTTCAGGCCCCTTCTAAACAGGAAAGTTGCTTGGCGAGTGTCTTTCTGCTGATTTAGTTTGTTTCCAATTCTGGCAAAAGCGGACGGCATGTTATTCCTGTAGTATTTATTAAAATATAGTTATCAAAGGCTCCAGAGATAACATCTTATAGAGACCACTATGAAAGTCAGGAAAGTGCCCAATAGATCCTAAATTCACCTGTAATGCTGCCTCTTTGAGGCTGAACATTTCAGTTGCAATAAGATTCTCATCTATTAGGAACAAAACACATTACTCGTAAATGGAGACATCGCTTCTGTTACGTAGAAGCCCAGCATTCCTACGCCACAGGACAGTAAAATTATTAATTCTGCTTTTTCCTTTGCTCAGTATCCTCCAGCACATTAAACATTGCTGATTAGATGAAAAAAAAATAAAGGAGCAGTCTTGATATGTATAAACAAAGTTTACAGTTTCCACAGCAGTGTCACACAGTGAAAATTTTAATCATGGAGACCAGTTAAGATGCAGTTCGTAACAGACATGTTAATTCCTGCACAAATAAAACATGCAATAGCTTCCATGAAACTGAAGATGGCATCAGCTTCCACAAAGACATTTTAGTTATAAAGTTCACTAAACCATGGCTGTCACTTCAAAGATACTGAAATCCACGTTAGCTATTGCCATATAGACTGTCTCTGATTTAAACGAAGGCAGAATACCAGGTGCTCACAAACAGAGGTACTTCCTGAGAGCTTTACACAGTAACAAATACCTGGCTTTGTGTTGAGACCATGTTTGTCCCATGCTCACCTTCCATATTTGTAGAACTTCATACACGACAGTCTTGACCATTTTACTGTGGCCAATACCTACTGACTTTTCTTGGACTCAGTCCTGTCAAACAAGACTCACTACGGAAAGCTGTCAAGAAGAATTCAGAAAGCAGAGTTGTTATTTTACCTTCTGTTTAGCGGGGCAGGCCTCCTGAGGGCTGGAGGTTGTTTTCTCTGCATTTCAGATTGCCTCTGCAGGTTTGTTTTCTTTTTCAAAACTGGATAATTGCGCTGTGCATTCTTAAAAAAAACACAATAAAAACATATAGCATATATGTATACTGCATACACACTAAGATTTTTCCTTCAATTTCCATTTACTATCTGCATATAGAATACGTTTGGCTTTGCCTACCTTTCACAGTCTCATTGGAAAGTATCTTCTACACTTTCATGAATTCTACGTTCCCCTCATTACCAGGCAAAAAAAAAAAATAAAAAATGCAAAGCTTAACAGTTACTTTTTGATTACTTTCTCTCTCTAAACTGACAGACATATGCTCCACGCATCTTTAAAATTACTCTTCTTCACAAATTCAAAACCAATCCCTGTTCTACAATACTGAATGAGATGGAGCAGGGAACAATGCACTGGAGAAGTGCAGAAGAGGGAGTCTACTGAAGGAGTTAAGCATTTTGCAAAAACTGCCATTTTTGTAACAGGCACATGCTTAACACCGGCATGTTGGCAGAATCATTGGTCTGTATATCAAAGCAATGCAAAGACAAGAAATCCCAATAAGTCAACTTTTCTTGCAAAAATACGTAAGTACCTCCATACTTGCACAGAACACACTTCAGTGTTCATGACTTGCAACTCATTTAAGTGATTTTAAAAAAAAAAACCACAAACAACTTTCAAACCTAGTTATTAACCACCCCCTTCAAAACGAAACAAGAACTCAGCTAACACAGCCTCAATTTAACAAAAGGTTGTACCAGACGTCTCCATTTTGTATTTCAGTTGTTCTGAAGCCATTCTGTTTCATTTTTTTAATCTGTTCTTATGTGAACCACTAGAATTGCGTTAATTACCTTCTCACTAAGTGGCTGTCTGTTCAGAGGACTAATTCCTTTGCGTGAACCCATTGCTTTCTTGGCTGCCAAGCCAGTTATGACTCCGTAAGAACGCTTCTTCCCTGTTATCTTCTTTCTGCGTCCCAAACGATTTTTACCATAACCTGCAACGAGCATGAAGAGTCCAACAATTCTTATGGAAAGAAAAAGCTTATTGATTTAAGATGCTACGCAGGCAACACATGTTATTTGGCTGCACACTTCAAGCCTTAGAGCAGAAGCTATCACTATACTTGAAGACAATTTGGCCATTCAGTTATTTTAGCCAGTCTGGCCCAAGTCCCAGCACAAGAATAATCAGCTTCTCATATAGATCACAGTTTTGCTCTAGCTCATTGCATTAATTTCTGTTGAAAATTCGTTATTTGACATGTCTACGGGGACAACTTAGAGAGTCATTCTGGCATAGAAGACTACCAAAATACTCTGAAATGGAACTTCATTAAGTGCTGAATAACATAAAACCAAACCAACATCAACAAAAAAAGCCCCAGCTCCCCACCCATTCAGCAAACTTTAAATTACCAGTTTAATTCAAAGAAAAGAGAAGAAGCAACTTCAAAGCCTATTTATTTAGATCAGTGGTTCCCAAGACATGACCTAAGAAAAAAGAATATAGCAATTGGCCCACAAAACCATATTAAACAGCATATGAATTACATCACATTTAAAGTGTTTTCAATTAGAAGTCTGTATGGCAGTCTGGATGAAACTGAGAATTGAACACAGCCCTTGAATATAAAAGGCTTGTAAGTCTGAGGTCTGTAGTATAAACATCTGGAATCTCCAGTTACAAGGGTTTGGTTAACCCTGTCTGGAGCCATTTAACTTCACACTATGAATATAGACCATGCTTCAGTTTTATCCCTAAGTATCATCCTCTTTAGAACCTCAGACTGCAAGACAAATTTTAAGACTAAGGAGTCAGCTTTACAGCAATTAGCTTTGACGTATCTGACTTCACAGTATTGATAATAAATCTGTGCTTCTTCATGAGACAGAAACCATCACATTAGGCGAGCCATCCATCAGAACCCAGCTTAGATAAATTTGCCACGGAGAAACTGCTATATACCCACATTTTGTGGATAGTTAGCAAGTGCTCTTCTTTTTGAAGAGAAAAGTTGAGAAACAGGGTTATTTAGGCTGAAAGGGACCTCACGAGCCCTCTGGACCAATCTCTGCTCAAATAAATGACAACCTCAAAGTTAGCTGCACAGGGTTTTGTGCAGTTGCATTCTGTGTTATCACCAAGGACAACTTTTATTTAAACAAACAATGTTCTTCTCTCTGTTTCTCCCCTCAAAAGCTGAAAAGAGTCCCAGCTCAAGTTCCTTGCTTCTTGCCAGAGAGTTTGGCAGCCCCTTCTAAAACCACTGTGAAATGAATGCTCTTGATCATTTGTGGTTTCTGTAGCCATCCACAAACAATAGAGGATTTGCTACTTATCCGAATAACTTCAAGAGCAACGGAGCAGCAACAAATCTATTGGTCATAAGGTACTAATAACTAGATGCTCAGAAGAACTACTTAATGATAAGTTCTGCTCAAAAACTACATAGAAGAGGTTTGCTTTCAATGGGAGAAAACGTGTGGAATTGTATAGGAAGGAGCAGTTAAAGCTATTTACAACATTTCAATGTCATGAATCTGGCAATTTTGCAAAAAAAATGTTTGCTTTTTCCTAGAACAAGGGCACGCAAGGACAGAACGTCCCAAGACAGAAAAAAAGCCTCTAAAACTCTAATACTTGCTTCTTTTGATCCCTTTGGATCATAAACAATTGCATTTGACAACTGCGGTCATAAGAGAAGCCTACATGTTTTATAATCTACTATTTAAATTCACTTACTCTTTCACCCACACAAACATTCTTGCACTTAGTGTTGACTGATGTAAAATATTTTCCTGCACTGTCACTAATTTACTAAGGATGCACAAGTTAATTAACACGGCTATGCTGGACTGTATAAAAAGCAAAACTCCTCTGAGCCCTGAGCAACATGACATCCCCTTGATCCCCAAAGACATTTGGGTCTAAGGTGCTAACTACGAGCTGCTGCTACAACAAGTATTAAGCAACGACAAAGATAAAATGGGGATCACTGTGAATACAACAGACAGTTGTGTATTTGTTTTAAATTAATGCTACTAAACAAGAAATTGCATGTATTAACACTGCGTTAGCTTGGACTGAGGTGGTAAGCCTTCTGATTAGATGGTATTTTTCCATATTTTAGGTATTTCCATATTTAGGTATTTTTCCATATTCCATATCATCCAGTGCTACAAGGGTACTTTCCAAAATTAAACATAAGAAAAACTTATCTACACTTCAAGCAGGTGCTGGCCAGGTACTGGACTAAAACCTGGGAATCATTTTAGAATGACTCCTGTTTATCAAAAATACCCCAACCCTGACAGTTACTCAGGGAATCTACAGTAAAACTGTTATCGTGCACTTTTCTTCTCTTCACTCCCTGCCTGTATGATTTTTTTTTTCTCACGTTTGTATTCCGCTGTAAAAACACTGGCCTCAGAAGGCTGACATGGTGCTTCCTCTGCATCCCAAGGTCTTAATAAGAAAGTCAACTCAGACACTCTGCACTATCCAGTTATAAATCCCAGAGGCAGCATTACAGTCTGCAGTAACAGCTATTTTGGGGAAGCCTATTAAGAGAATTCTACCTAGCAAATACAAATATACCAGCTCTTTTGCACAAAGCTCTGAGCTCTGGAAAGGCCTCCACATTTCCTAATATACAGGCTTTGGCATAAGCACTCTTTCTATCCATCTCCGAGAAGGAACAAAGTATCAACACAATTTCCAAAATAAATTTTAAATATCAGAAAGCAAGCCAATCCTTCCTTGAGTCAAATAGACTCCCTCAAGCACCTAACCTCCCTGTTGGCCCAACGCGTCAATGACTTTCTCACACTGAACCAGAAACAAAACCAAACATAAACGGATCCCAAATAACTGAATTATAAACAAAACTGCCTATGATCCTGTTTGAAAGACACCTGAATTGACCATGCCAATCCATACATGTTCATTAGGTTACATTTCAGCACCAAAAAAAAAAAAAAATTGCACAATCCACATTATGTTTGACATACACACCCTTCTGCTGTTGGATTCCCCACTTGGAGGCTGGTGTCCTGAACTGTCGAGTTCGATTCTGCTGGAGCCCTCTTTTCGTTTTCGGGGAATACTGTTTTCTCTCTTCTTTCTTGTTCAGTTTAATTATATCATCTGTAAGCAGAAAATAAAAAAGAAAGATTTGACACATTGCAGACATATTCTAGTTCTGAAGAAAGAACCCTAGCAAGTTGGTGTCGTGCAAAACAGATCAGTTAATCTTGCAAAGACAGCACGCACAAGCTAAGGTTCCAAAAATCTCTCTATAAAATATTCGGTCTCTGTTAGTCTTACAGTACTTAATTTATAATATAATGTCCTAGCAAAAGAGAAGCAGTTGCATACATCCAGAACATCCAAGAGACTTGAAAGATTCTGCCCAGCATGACATTTTAAATCAAATGACTACATTAGTTTCTGTATACCAGTAAAGAGAAGGTAATCCCACCACCAACAGACTTTACAGATTCCAGAAAAAATGTCAATTCAAATCTAAGTTCTTTCATCCCAAGCTACTTAAGAAAAAAATAACACAGAAAGAAATCAGCCTATGAGTTATCTTCATGTGTTCATGGAGGTTGAGATGATGGGAAAAAAAAAGCAAGCAAAACTTCTCTCCCCAGATATCTGCAATCCAAAGCAATCATCTTATTTATTGTCCGGGAAAACGATGTTGAACAACTTATTAATCGGTTTAAGAATACGTGTAAGATAATAAACTCATGAAAAGCAAACAGGAGGTCTCTCATGTGCAAATCATGCCACACCACTTTGATGTAGTGATCTGGTAGCTGATCTGGTAGCTGGCTCAGGAGATAAGAGTAAAGCACCAGATGTGGCATGCTTTTATTTGACTGTTAGCTTGTTCACAAAAACACCATAAAGAAAAACGTCAAATTATGTTTATTACATCTAGATCAGGAAAGCACAACTGATAAAAACATTGTGTTTCAACAGAGAGCTACCACAAACACACGGACATCCTTTTTTGAGTCGGGGAAAGATGGGAACCGGGTTCTTGTGCTTAATGGAGTTCAAATGGACTAGGATGGGGTAGAATAGGAAAAACAGTGTAACAAAAAAAAATTCAAAAACCACAATGTTGTTATCCAATGCTTTGTATCCTGCGGAAGTAAAGCCAAAAGAAAATCAGCTTACTTTGCTGCAAAAATGACTGAATTTCAGAAAAAAAATCTCTCAGGATAAGCAATACTGATACAGGTCACTCAGGGTTTGATTCCTATCAAATCTCCTTTACCAAAGGGATCATACCTGGAGTAAGGATTCCCAAACTGTCCTTTTTATACAAAAAGGAAATCAAAGTCACTTCAAAATTATATACAGGTGCAAAATAGCAGAAATGATCACTGACAACAGCAGTATTCAACCAGGAGTATTATTTGAACTTAGCAGCACTAATAAAGTGATGTTCAACAAAAACTAAAACTTCCAAAACTGTTACAGCAGAGTTTGTAATTCCACGCAACGGCTGCTTCCATTCCAATGTATCTGCGGTACAAAAACACTACGTTCAGAGAGCATGAATCCTCACTTCACTGTTCCTCTACCCCATCTTAAATCCCATTTTTGCAAGTTCGCTGTTGCTGCACATGGGGATACAAGTATTTAAAAAACGTTCAGTGCAGCTGTTCTCCTACTTGGGGAAATTAAGGGTAGCTGGGACTTCAGGCATGTTAGCTGAGACATTGAAGTGTTCTTCTATCTTGCCTGAGATCAGGGATCAAACGTACAGCTAGAACAGCAGTATAATCTGGGAACATTATCAACCTGGAAGCTTAGCTTCAGATGAGTTGCACATAACACACTGGCAACAAAAATAGGTTTAATCTTTATTACTACATCAGAAAATACTCAACATTAAGATCCAGATCTTAAGATTTCCTAGCTTAATGTTGTGTCGATCTTGTTGATGTTACAACAGATGTGAGATTGCATCTTATCTTTGTTGCCACCAGACCACAAAACTGTGACTTAGGGGACAGCAGATGTGGATGACACTGTTGTCGTGCAAGTTAACCTTGCAACTAAACAGGCCAAGGGACACACCCACTCACAACAGCTTCTTAAACAAAAGGTCACCATGACATCACAACAGTCCTTTGCAATTTGCTATCAGTCAATGTCCAAGACATGTAGCAGTGGCTAACTGAAAGGTTAGTTTGGTCAAGTAAGAAACATTACAATATATAAAAATAGAACTAGCCACTCAGAAATAATAACTCTATTAATCTTGGTAACCTTGGAAACAAAGATTCAGTGTGCTATACTGTAAGGAAAAATAGATTTATAGATTTATATGAATGCTGTAATGCTACTTCATATTCAGACAAACTCTAAACATCATTTCACAAGTTATCTGTGCTGCCAAAACAAAGAACTCCACTGGATCACTTACAGAAGGAAAAATTGCACAAATTCTCTTATTTTAAGGTTGTCCACAAAGGCCAAGGCTACTGTTAACATTCTAGTTCACATTGTGATTTCACTTTTTGAAGCAAGTCTCCTGACAGTACCTACCCAACATGCTCTGGTAGTGTTATGGAGCGGTCTTGGAGTGTACAAAACCAATTTTTTTTTTGATAAAATGGAACTGGGAGATGCACTCCAGGAATGCACCAAATGTGTCCCCAATTGTTAAAGGCTCTCAGCACACATGACCAGAACAGAACTACTCTGAGATAGCTCTTTGAAATATACATATAGTGTGGATGTCGGGTTCTCAAATACACTTGAAACACAGTTCTGCAGATGTGCAATGAGGCTGTGCAACTTCCTGACACACACAACCAATGGGAGGTCAGGGGAGAAAGGGGTAGATTGTCACAGGAAACTACGTGTTAGAGACGGCATCATGCTTCAGCTGATTGGTAAAGTACTGCAGAGGAGTTACAAAGGAGACTTGTCATTACCAACTTCCAAACCTGGGAAGGAAAAAAAAAGCAAGGCCGGCAACCTAACCATCCCCGCCCCTGCAATTACAAGCCCTGCGACGCTCCCCCAGGGCCACCCAGCTGAGGGCCCGGGCACGGCGAGCCTGACTGGTGCCAAATGCACGCAGTGCCCCGCTCTTCGGCCTGCTCCGGGCACTCAGCCGGAACAAAGGGGAGCCACCCCGCTGAACCTGGCTCCTCCCTTGCTAAGGACAGCGATCCCCGGGGCCCAGACCCCTGTGAGCCCCGCTGCTCCCGAGGATGCAGCCGGGCCTCGCCAACGGGCCAGGCCACGACGGGCCTACAGGTCCCCCGAAGCCACCTCGCATTGCGCCCCCCGCCGCGCTCTAGCTGTGGTAGGGTCCTGCCCCCCCCTCCCTCGCCCCCCGTTGGTTCCGCCCGCGCCACTGCCCGGCAGAGCCCGTTGGTGGGCCCCGGGCGCTCTCCTCACCGAGGGACATGTCGATCTTCTCTAGGCTGTCGCTGCTGCCGTTCCGGGCCCCCGCCGTAGCCGAGGAGCCCGAAAGCGGCGCCGCAGCCCCGAACCCACTCATGGCTGCCCGTAGGACCACCGCCGCCGCCACCTCCCCTCGCCGCCTCAGCCAACGGCCGGCGGGCTGTGCGCATGCGCAGGGTGAGGCCGCGCGTGCGCCGCAGCCTTCCTCCTCCCGGGGGGGGTGTGTCTCCGTGGTAACTCGCGCATGCGCGGTAACCACTCTCCTGCGCGGCGGAGGCGCTGCCTCCCCCCTCCCACCCCTTCCCGTCCGGGAACTGGCGCGGCGCCCCCTGCAGGCCGGGAGGAGCAGGTACAGCGCCTCTCCAGCTCTCGGTCACAATCCCAGGAGAGAAATTAACAGCTTGGGGTTTTTTAAACAAGGAATCTTAGTGAAGCCTTTTTTTTCCCCCCCCATGTTGCTTCGCAACATGACCAAAGGACAGCTCGTGTTGGGGTCTCGGCTGCCAGAGAGGGGGAGATCCGCACCCAGGCTCCAGGGACTGCGTCGCCATTGCCCTTGGGCAGGATTCATTATTTCCATACGTACGACCTTCCTTGTGGTAGGAACGCTCCCACATTTCATTAACGGCCCACGTACTCCGTATGCTCATTCCCTAAAATAAATACTGTGTGTCACAGGACATCTCTTCTGCTCATGAGAGCAGGAGGAGCTCGTGAAGGTGGCGCAGGGAGACTGTGAGTTCCACCCCGTTTTCTTCTCCGTCTTCTCCAAGTTCAGACACGGAGTCTTGGAGCCACGGATTTGATCATTTATGCATTTCCCTCCAGATGACAAGTGGGATTTGATGACAGGCGATTGATGACAAGTGGGAACTTGAGGTTCTTAAAGTCAGGCTACATTTCTAAAGGGAAGCTGCTATCACCAGGTGACCAATAAATACTAATAATGGAGCTGTCAAATCAAGGATTCACTTTTTAAAAAGACACTAAACCAAGTTCCTGTGATGCTGTAGGGTGCAGCTCCATCTGGTGACTGTCACACTGATAAACAAAGGCTCTGTTTACCCAAAACAAATACGCTAACTGCAGAGGTGGCCCATGCTGCCTGCCCTCGTGACAGGTGGAAATCAGACAAAAATCCAGATTGTGCCCCATCCGTGGGTTGCCTTTATTCTCCAGGCAGGACACCAGCTGCTTCCTGCTCGGCACAACAGAAAACCAGCCAAAGGTTCTGCTCCTGAAGAGTAGTTTTCTTCTGCGTTCAAAATGGCTGAAACGCTGTGGGGATCATGGAGGCCACCACGCAAACATCAGCTCTTGGTTTTCCGTCTGGCTCTTCGGATTGTGCCGCCACCGAGCCCTGGGACAATAGTTCCATGTGGCACCGACGGTTATAAGAACTCGTACTTTAACTGTATGTAGGACTGTAGCTCTGCTGAGTTTGTATCCACCGCAAGAAGACAGTGTGTCTAAAGCACCCACAGGCTGTAGTTAAGTTTTGGGGCTGGTTCCTTCCTGGGCCTTTCCCAGGCTCTTCCTCAGCACCCGTTGGCTCCTCACAAAAACGAGACCTCACGGCTTGGCTGCCCGGTAACCCCTGTTGTTCTGGGACATCGCAGGGGAGCCGCAGGCTAGATGCTACCTGCTGAACATCCTGGCTGAAATTCCTGGGAGGAAATTTAACATCCTGTTAAAATTCCCAAGCAGAAACCAGACCCAGAGAACCAGGCACTAAACGCACTCACAGGTTTACAGCCAGAGAGGAGCGTCCAGTCCAAGCTGCACGTTGGGAGCTGCGGAGTATCAGACCTGCACTGATCCCAGGAGCAGGAGAGCTATCCATGTGCATCTTCCAAAGGAGGTCTCTGCTTCCCCAGGGGCACAGGCACTACCCCTGTGAAAAACAGCTTCTTATTCCTAACATTAAATTGTCTGGCATCTACCAAAACCTTCCAATTCTGCCTCCTCTTTTAATGAGTAAAGAAACTGCATTGAGTCGAAAACTGACTTTACGTTACCCAAATCTTCCCCAAATAGCAATCAGGTCTGTGAGATTCCAAATTCTGCTACTGTTCAGCAAAAGGATACGTGTATACTTTTCAAACATTTAAAACTGTTGACTGCTACTGGCACTCCTCAGATTCTACACTGGAGGATTAATCTCCAGTTCAGCCTCAGCGCAGAAGCTAACACATCTGCGTGTCACTGTAGGCTCTGTGTGATCAGGCTTGCTTTTGACAGAATGATTTTTTATACGCTCTCAAAATTGACATGGGCATTGACAATAGTTAAGTGTCTATAAATAACACAGACAAACAACATAATGAAGCAGGGGAAAAGGAGAGGTTTTTCTGAAGAAAAGAAATTTAAAAAATCACTGTTAAGCAACATCCAGGCTAATTCTGACTTGTGGAGCTAGAAGAATCTTGTAATTCCTGATTTAGGAGCTAAATTAGATCTGTCAGCTTCACCTGCATGTTCCATTTCACCAGGCATGTTTTATTGTTGTTATTACTTTAAGAATAACAGTATGAAACCCTGTTTCCCCAAACGCTGCTTATGTGTTGTACTGGTAAAATAAGCCACATAGAAAATGTCAGGTCAAGGGGTACATCGTCATGTATGCCAGCATCAGTGAGCAGCATATACTTATCATTAAAAGTAACACTATAGGAAGTTTCCACTGTGCAGATGACTACCTTTGGTTTCTGAGGCACTAAACAACTCTGGAGACGTATCTGGGGTTTGTCTCCTTTAATAATTTGTCACCAACTGCTCTCAGTCTGATGGCAGCAGCGCCACTTCTTCCATGGTTGAGTTTCATTTCACTGCTTTTTAGTGGAAAGTACATATTACTGCAGTATTTTTCACATCCTCTTTACTGTGGGCAATAGAAAAGAAACCTCTTTCCTTCTCTGTCTCTGCTGGTACATTCAGTGCACGAGCTGTCTCTTGGGGACACAGTACTTGTTTGGGTTGTGGGTTTTTTTGCCATTGCAATTTTCTCACCATCTCTGAAGTGGGATTTGTTAAGCGCTTATCTCAGGCAGTGATTAGTGTCGCTTTACACCGTGGTGCAGCTGAACCCCGGTACAGCAACACAACTGCCAACTCAACTTTTACACCCCGAGAACTGCACGTCCAATAGGGGCCTTAATAGTAACAATATATATGGCCCTACAGCAGCCAAAGGCACAAACCCGTGTGTTTGTACACACAGGGCTGGAGGAGGCCGCCGCGGGGCCCACCTGCCTCTCCCGCCCGGCCTCAGCGCCACAGCAGCCGTGCCAGACAGGAAACCTGAGGCCCCATCGCTCCCGCCTCACCTCGTCACGCAGGGCGTGGGGGGAGCCGCTCTCCGAAAGGCGGCGTCAGAGCTGTCGCGATGGCGCAGAACGGAGAGGGCGAGAATCTGAAGCGTAACGCCCGCCATGGCGGCCGGCCCACGCCTCAGCGCGGCCCCGCGCGGTGCATGCCGGGAGATGTAGTCCGAGGCGGGGCGGGGCGGGGCGGGCCTTCGCCCCCACGTGACAGTGGCGGCGCCGGCGGCGGCGGGGCCGCGCGCGCCCGGGATG
>KZ506404.1:93189-113010 GCA_002844005.1 Limosa lapponica baueri
GGACCGGCTGCTGATCTGAGCAGTCTCTGATAGAGCACGTGAGTGAAGCAAGCAAGAGGTTGGCTGGAAAGATGTCCTCCAGCTTTGTTGGCCCTTACTAAGCAAGTGGTATATTGCAGGAACCATCAGTCTTTGTTCTGGCTGTCTCCTGAGACCATGTTGGTGGTGGCTACCTGTCATCACAAGAATCATTACGATATGGTCTTTTGTCCACAAACCATGAATGGGAGACCACAGGGAGGTGTGAAGTCCTTTAACTCACCTTTGCTCGCTTCTGAGCCACCAAAGGTTTCAGCCTGACCAGAGTCTCCTTGGAGAGAGTGCAATATCGTGGTCTTGTTGTGAAGCTCCTCTTGCTGTATACCTGATGCAACTTGCTGTGTTCCTCTGCAGGAAGGAGCATTGGAAGCTGCTAGGCAACTTGAAGACCACAGTGGAAGGTTTGGTGTCCACCAGCAACCCAAATGTCTGGTCCAAGTATGGCGGCTTGGAACGGCTTTGCAGAGACATGCACAGCATCCTCTACCATGGGCTCATCCATGACAAGGTGGGGCTCTGTCCTGCCAGAACTGCTGTCTGTCTGTCGCAGCTTTGGTGCCTCTCATGAGCAGGTGGGACAGTCCTATCTGCTGTGGCTCGCTTCAGCGCTCGTAGCATGGAGCGGGTACAACACTGGTAGCAGTGTGGGAGGTGATCGAAGCAGAGACTGAGCTTCCTTGGGCAACTACTGTGGTTGCAGAGGGACCTGGGTGCGTGGTCTTTCTCCCTCATCCACCTTCAGTGGGGTTTTGCTAAGTCCCTGTGCCCCCTGCGCTGAGGCCAGCCCTTCTCTCCTTTCTTCCTGCTGCAGCCAAGCGATAAAGTTGCATTTGCAATGAGTCAGCCCCCGTATCATCTGCACTTGGACAACTCCCCAGCGAGGCTTGGCAAGAGAAACCTCGCGTCTTTACTGTTTCTGGTTAGCTGTGTTAGTAACAGGAGCTGGCAGCCAAATCCGCGCTCTGCGTGAATGGGATCTCTCTTTCCAGGCTCTCGTTGTGCCTTGCAGTTGCTCACCCAGCCGATCCCCCTTCCAAGGCTGCCTGGAAGAATTTCTCTTTCCCACTTGTGTGCAGAAGACTGAAGGTCTCCCCTTCAGCTTACAATTACCAGCTCAATTAATTTACAGTGGGAAGTTGAAGCAAGTCTGGAGGGCACGCCGGAGGGCAGGCTTCCCATCGGCTCCTCTGCCACCCAGAGAGCGATGCAGGGAAGCGGGTGACGCAGAGGAGCCCCGGGCAGCTTGAGAGGGCCAGCTGGGTCCAGGAGCAGGAAAACCGCATCTATGCAATGCTGCACCCGAGCTAGTCAGCCTCCGGGAAGAGCCAGGCTGGCAGGTCGTCCCAGCAGGGTGCTTTGCTCCCCGGATTTAAGTTTGCAGTCGGAGCTCGTTGCCCTGCTGCTCTGTTCCCCTTAGTCCCCAGTGGCAAGGACCAGGGACCTTCTTTGGGAGATCCGCAGAGAGAGAAGCTGCCTTTCACATGCGAGGAGTGCAGTGCTCCCTTCTGATAGCCGTGCTATTAATAGGCTTTGGGAAGTGAGATTTAAATAATTCATACTTGTCTGTCTGTTGGTAACACTTTGTGCCAGACCTGCAAAGCAGGATGGTGCGTTGCCTTCCTCGATGCTTTTACTATAGGGAAAGGCAGCTCTTTTACTCAGAAATGTCTCCGTTATTTGGGGACATGTGACACCAATCCAGCAATAAGAGCTGCAAAGGAAGGCCTGTAAAAATACCGCTTCCTAACAGCAATTTTTAGTGTTAGAAGCAAAACACTTCCTTTTACATGTTATTTTCTTATCAATTTTTTTCCTACAACTGGGAATAAATAAAGAAAAAATTGAAAAAAATCCATATGTACATTTTAAGAGAACTCGGGCAAGAAGTTTCAAAATTTTTGAGTGAATTTTATTTGTCCAGAAACCCCCAATTCAATCTAGAGGACTAAAATTGCAATGTTAGTTCTCTAATCTTGAAAAACCAAACCACCCCCCAAACCACGAAGCAGAACCCATTCGTCTGATGCCTGTGAAAGAGGAAACAAGGATGGAAGAAAAAATAAGCAGCCTTTTGGCAAAGAGAGATATTTTGGGGCTGTGTTTACACCCGATAGGGTGGTGAGAGAAACAGCAACTCTGCTGCAGTTCCTCTTTAAGGGGAAGAATAGCTAAGAACAAAATAGCTCATGGTCTGAATAAAGCTGGGGCAGAGAGCTGGTAGAAACGCAGCGCCAAATTTCTTACCTGGAGTGCTCAGCCCTGCTGGTGTCCTCGGTGGTGGCTTGCATCAGAAGGTGGCAGTGGTTGCTGTTTTAGCTAGGATGTGTTTCCACGTTGTCCTTGGTGTCCCCTCGCTGAGGTCTGACTCTCTGCCGTGCTGAGGCGCCGGGGCTCCCCTCCAGGTCCTGCTCCGGCAGGAAGGGGAACGGTAATGTGGAAACTTGGTCAACCTTGAACTTGGCAGACCTTCAAAGGAGCAGGGACACATTCGTGACACTGCCCAGAGTGACTGGGAGGACTCGGGCAGAGCTGAGCCCCCAAACACGCTTTGCTGTAGGTGCAGCTGGCACCCGAGGTCCGTTCCCTAAGGCTCTCCTGTCTCTGGGATCTGACCTGGTGGAAGAAGAGAAGCTCAAGGGATCTGTTTTCTGGTTACTTCTGGGCTGACCACAACTGAAGGGTCACTGTGGGAGAGGCAGGAGACAAATCACCTACATCAAGCTAGTGCTTTTTGACTTGGTCCCTTGATCTACAAAACCGTGTTATACGCCTGCGTTGTTTCTCCTCTGTAGAGCAGTGCTGCTCTTCCTCTGTTTTCTGGCCCATTTTGCCAGGTTTAGGGACTGTCCTCTCATGGTAGCAAGGGGCTAATGGGGGATGTTGTCATTTAGCTGGGATTTGAGTGGTGGTACCTAACTGTGCCTCTCCTGGGCAGGTGTGCTGCAGACAGGATTACTGGCAGTTCGTGAAGGACATTCGCTGGCTGAGCCCTGGCTCTGCTCATCACCTGGAGAAGGTGGGTTCTGGCAGGGTGGCCTTGTGTGCCCAGCGCGGAGAGGAGAGGGCAGCTGGGCTGCGAGCCTCACCGGTTGGGGTAGTGGTGCCTTGGTTGTTGGCCTGCCCTGGGTGAAGCGGCTCCATGGCTTGTGGAGGCTGAAGCAGCCGTGTGTTTGTGTACAAGCCACGTCCTGGGAACTTGGCGTGGCTTGGGCTGAGACAATTGGCTGCTTATTTCTCCCAGGCCAGTCTCCAGCTCGGCTGGGCCGGCTGCAGCAGGCATCACCAAGGGAAACGGCACAAGCGGCGCTTGTGTGTGCACAGGGGTGATTCACGCCTCTCTGCAAACCTCTAAAACCCAGGACTGTCCCATTTCTGGGTCGTGCTTTGACTATGCATTTGGTTCTCCTGTTCCTGGCTGGTGCTGACTGCTGGTGCATGGGGATGCTCTCAGTCCTTGGCTGCCCCATGCAAACATCCGTAGCCCTCACCAGGGGCACAAGGGGCTGACCAATGGTGGTCCCTATGTCCAACCTGCTGCTGGGGGGACGTGGTGTGACTCCAGTCTAGCTCTTCAAGCTGCAGCAGCTCAGGTGTTCACCTTCCCCGGTTAATGTGTCAGCAAGAACATGACCATTGCCACTGGGGCTGGGTTGAATTTGAGAGTGTGAGGTCCTTCCAGGTCAGGGGCGAGGCACAGGGGTGGGAGAGCGTGCAGGAGAAATTCATAGTGCTGGTGACTGTCGGAGGACTTTGATCACTGGCTGACCTTTGAAGCCTTGTTCCTCCCCTGTGCTTTTGCCTCCCTGGTGGCTGGGGAGCTGCTGGGATGTGTCCTTTTTCCCGCTGATGGTGACCAGCACTGGAAAGCTGCCATTAACGGGGTGGAAAACGAAAGCTGTGTAGTGGAGCAACCCCTTTGCATGCCGTAACCTGTGCCTGGCATCCCTTTCCAGTTCATCAGCCTGCAGGAGAGCAGCCAGCCTGATCCAGAGGGCCTGGGTGACCAGGCCATCGCCCAGCTGTGGCTGCAGCACAGTCTGCAGTGCCACTGCCTGTCAGCACAGCTGAGACCACTCCTGGGGAACCACCAGTACATCAGGAAATTCTACGCAGGTAAGAAGAAGTGGGCCTTTTTCCTTCTTATTAGGCAAATATCTAGCTAGTGGGGTTTCCACGTGATTGAGGGAGTGAGGGGGGATGGAAAAAAAAGGTGGTTTGCCTGTGAGCAGTCGGCACTGTCAAACCACGTGGGTGAGAGGGACCCCTCTGAGCAGCCGTTTTCTCTCTCCAGACACTGCCTTCCTGCTCAGTGACGCTCACGTCACGGCCATGCTGCAATGCCTGGAGGCTGTCGAGCAGAACAACCCTAGGCTTCTGGCTCAGATCGACACCTCCATGGTGAGTTGAGGTCCCAGCTTTTCCATCTAGCTCTCTCCTTAGGCGCTGGCTGGCTGTGGCTACTCGTATGAGGTCTCGTTCCGGGCACACGGAGCCCTTGGACAAGGGGCTGGACTTGGAAGTAGCAAAAGGAGCTCCAAGAGGGGAGGAGAGTGGTGAACTGGTCCCTCTGTGAGCCTGGCGGGGGTCAGGGTCTGGGAGATGGCTGTGGGGAGCCTGTATGGAGCACCTCGCTTCTGACTGGCATCGAGGATTTGAGTATGAGGACCTGAGGACGGGTTCCTTGTAAGAGGCACCTCTAAAGCTCTCTCCAGTGATCCCAGGCTTCAGGGCCAGCAAGCAGAGCTGCCTGGTTGTGAGGGACATGCAGTCTCAGAGGGGATGAGCAGCTCCCCAGGACACTTGGGTGCCCACTCCTGCTGGTGACGCCAGTGACCCCCCGTGCAGTCCCGTGCCAGCTGCCTCCTCTCCAGAGGAGGGAACAGCAGCTGCTTTCTTTGCACAGAGCTCCCCAGAGGAAGGCAATTAATGAGGCTTTGTTAAATGGGGGCTGTGTTCTTTCAGCTGGCCTGCACGTCACTGCCATCCCTATGCGCATCAGATCCTTCTGCTGGGACAAGAGACATGTGTGACCGCAACGCCGAAGGACAGGAGAGCCGTTTGCCTGGGGCGCTGGGCTGCCTGGATCGTTATACTGAGAGCCTGGTAATGTCCCGACAGGAGCCTGCCGTGTAGCTGCGAACAAAAAGCCCCTTCCCTTCTTCCCTGTGGCGGTTTTCCCTCCCCATCCTCCTGCCCCCTCCTGCCGCATCCTTTGCTGGCTGGTGACCTGCACTCGCAGGTCGGTTCCTTTCTGTTGCTGCTCCTTTGATGTGTAGCCCCATAAATGCTGATTTATAATCCTGCCACCTCTCTACAGCTTACCAGGAAGAGTGATGGTCCACCCCCGGTGACCAAGAGTCAGAGCCTGACTGCCCTCCCCGCGTCCCCGTACGTCCCTGCTGCAGGATGCCCACAGCAGCGCTGCTTTGGGTCCTTCTCCAGCCTCCACCATCCAACCTCCTCTGGCCTCTCAGGTAACAAGGGTGGGCTGGGAAGTCCAGGATAGACCCAAAAAAGACTTTGCCTTTTTTTCTGGTCTTGGAGTTATCATGCTGGATGGGTGTGAGAAGATCCCTGCTCGTGCTGGGAGGGTGATCCCTGGCCTTTGCCCGTGGTGGGTGGGCATGCCAGTGTGAAGCCACAAGCAATAAGAGTGTGACATCCTGCTCCTGCCTCTCTCCAGACAGGAGACCAACAAGCTCCTCCATCAGCTCCAGCTCAAGCCAGCCCCAGGAGCACTGCCCATCCACCCGGTCCTCCTCTTTCAGCGACGGCAGGTCCCGTCTGGAGCAGCCCGGCTCTGCCACCTGCTTCCATGTCCCCTCATCCAAAGATCCCTTCTCTCCTGCCAGCGAGATGAGCTCCAGCACCACCAGCCAGAGCGAGGACACTTGGACGGGGAGTCAGGATGATCCGCAGAGCGATGCTAACGATGGGCCGGAGTACCTGGCCATTGGGAACTTGGGGCGCCGGGGCCGGGCATGCAGCAGCACCAGCACCAACAGCACCAAGAGCAGCAGCTCCAAACTCTTCTCCTCCAGCAGCTCCCAGAAGCTGGACTCGGTCTCGTCCACAGGGGAGCAGGGGGCGAGTGGAGGTGGAAGCAGGGGCCTGAGCCTGTTGCGCCGGTCCAGCTTCTCAGAGGGACAGTCGTCAGCTCCTCAGGGCATCCTCAAGAAGAGCCACGTGCGCTCGCACTCTGACACCAACGTGGCTTCGGGCAAGTTGCACGGTAACGGGATGAATTTTCTGTGATGGCTTTGGGGTGTGGGAGTCCCTGGTACCTGGAGGCTGATGCTGGCCACCCCTTTGACTCTGTGGGTCAGGTTAATGAGGGGAACAGTGGGTGAGTGGTTGGGAAGTTTGGTTTTTGCCTTTAGCTTTCCTGCTCCACACCGGAGTGATGGGCTGACATCTTGCTTCCCAGAATACCCTGGACCAGTCTGTTATTGGTATTGGCAGCTTTTTTCCAAAAACTTAGAAATGGCAGTGGTGCTGTGGCATGAGCCACCCTGCTTCCCCACTGGCCTTGCCTGGCTGGGATGTGGGACTGTGGCAGGGCAGTAGGCTAGGGCTTGGGCTCATCCTACTGATAGGATGTCATCCTACTGGTAGCCTGCTGAGTCCTCCTGTGCTCTTCTGCGGATGAGTGCATGGGGTTGGGGGAAGTGGGACGTGAGGGGACAACCAGTTTGTGGGATTCTGTCCCAGTGGTGCTGCCTTCATGGGAGAAAGTGGAGATCCTTGCTGAGTAGTAACCAGTCTGTCTTTGTTTTCTCTCCCTTAATGCTGCTCTCTTCCTCCTCTGTCTGTCCAGGAGGCCTCAGGGATATCACCATTATAATAGAAGATCCAGTGGCAGGTTTGGGAGCCAGCATAACAGCCCTTCATTAGTGATCATTGCATCAAGTTCAGGATTTCCATCAACCCATTAGTGTCCATTTAGAAAACCAAAAAAATTCTTTCTTCCCTGAGTCCCAGCTGGTGCTTTGAAGCATGGTCAGGTTTATGCATGTGACCTGACTGAAGATCCCAGCTTGGTTTTTGGGAGCAGTGGACCAGAAGGGTGCTCAGCTCCCCTGCATGGCATTAGGGAGTGCTGGCCACCAAAGTCCCTGAGCTGCATCCCCTGCCCTGGCCTTCCCTCCACCCCACTGCCTCAGGAATCAGGAGAGGTTTCATCTCTGACCTAGCCAATAAGGCCTGGCAGCTAAGCAGGTGTGGGCTTGAACATCTTATTTTTCCTTTCATTTAGTGGACCTGTGGCACAGGGAGGTTTGAAGTTGGCTGAGTTCAGCTGTGCTTGCACCCACAGCCAGGACGCTCGGATGCTCTTCTGAGCTCAGGGCAGGTTTCCTCTGAGGAGAGGTGCTGGGGTGCTGCCATCTCTTTGCCCCATGTGCAGAAGGAATCAGCAGCTCAAAATTGGGCTGTTCTCTTTTGCTTCTCTTTACCAGCAGCACCAGGTTTGTGGAGCTCGCATCTGGGTGCTGAGGGCTCTGTGGCTGGGAAGGCTTCTTCCTGGAGGTGGTGGGCATTCAGACAGATGTGTCCAGCCCTGTGTCCTGCTCCAGTAGAGGATGCCAGGCACTGCCTCACTTTGCCCTTCAGCAGTAGGCTCTGTCATACATGACATCCCCCAGGCTGGTGATCATGAGGTAGTTTCCATGGTGGTTTTCACCATGGTTGCTGTGGGAGACCTGCCGGGCTGCAGTGATTATCCGTGAAAGCTGCCCACCCCAACGAGTCTTCTTTGTCACCCACCCTGTGGGGTGGATTGATCCCAAGCCCTGTCCTGGTGGCTGCTGCTTCATGATCTTTGCAGGGAGGTGCTGTGGTTGGTGGACTTGGGAGCCTCCAGCCACATCAGGGCACGAAGCAGGGAGGAAAGAGGAGTAGGAGGTGGAGAGGATGAGGTTCCCTCTCTGTCGTGCTCTGGATGTCAGCTGGTGCCTGTTCAGTGTCCACACCTGTACGCTCCCGAAAGGGTGTTTTCAGTGTCCTTCAGCTGCTCCGTCTGGGTGCTCCCCAGGGCCGTGACTCTCCACGGAGCACCAGCCGTTGTTGGTCTCCAGTCAGGCCAGCTCCTGGCAGCCCCCGCTGGCTCAGCCCGGCAGGAGTTGCACCGCGCTGCGTGCGTGGGGCAGAGCCCTGCCCACAGCCTGTGTAGGTCACCTTGAGCACTGCAGGGTTGTGTGCAGGGAACCCTGGCTTCTAGTTCAGCAAGAGCATGCCCTTCAGATGCCTCCTTCCGCTGTTGTCCAGGCTGCTTTGCAGGGCTGGGAGCCACACAGGTCCCTTGGATGCTCAGGTTTCTCCTTGTCTCCTGACTCTGCCCTGGGGATAACTCTTCCCTCGGAGGTGCTCCAGCAGGAAGAAGGGGCTGGCAGAGACACTTGCTGGAGTGTGTTATGTCCCCCAGTTCTGCTAGGAGATAAAGAGAGGAAGGCTCAGGACTTGACTGCTCCATGGCTCTCATGAGCTTCTCTCCTTCTTTCCCCTTCTCCTCTCCTGCCTGAAATGCCCTTCTAGTTTTGTCCCCTCCCGGGCTTACCCTCAGCCATGGCATGGAGGAGGAAGATGTCCCTCCTTGGTTCTCATCCATTTGTGCCTGCCCATGTGATGCTGAGCCCCTTTCATTTCACCCTGTGCAGTTGCTGGGCGCCTCCAGGATAGTGATGTGTGCCTGGTATTGTCTTCCCTTCCAGAGTCCCATGGTGACTCAGGCGGAGGGAGAGGGCCCGTCTCTGCTTCCACCCAGAGCAGTGAGCTGAGCACACCCAGCTCCCTCTACATGGAGTATGGTGAGTACAGCCAACCTCAGAGGGATGCTTGCTCCTGGTGAACCTCCTCCATCAGCTGCAGTGGCCTCAGCTTCTGGCACTTGCTTGTGGGATGCTGGTTGGGCGCTGGAAGGGCTCGTTAGCATGGGGATAGCAGCAGGTCCTTCCCTCACAGGTTTTTCTCTTGATTTTCTAGACTCTGGACAGTACCTGAGTTCGGGGGAAGGGATGTTCAGAAGACCCTCGGAAGGGCAGTCCCTCATCAGCTACCTCTCTGAGCAGGACTTCGGCAGCTGTGCAGACCTGGAGAAGGTGAGGGAGGCAGCAGCAGCCTTTGTGCATTGGACAAAGTATCTTACTGCAGGTTCAATGGTACTTCCCTCCGTGGGGAGATATCCCATAGCTCTGCACAGAACTTTAAGGTTGAGTTCCTCAGTGGTGTCTGGCAGCCAGCATCTGCCCATCCGGCATGTACACAGCAGCTTTGCAACATGTTAGGACTCCTCAGGTACATGTGCTGACTCCCCAGAGGGGATGTGTTGCACATTCTCTTCATAGGATGCCCCTTGTGCTTTGTGAATTTCCTGGTGCCCAAGAAAGTTTTGGTTTATAGGTCCTCGTAGAAGAGTCAGGTTTCGTGGGTTGACAGGGATTAAGGTCTTTCTACCACCCTCCATGAGTGATCAGCTCTTTACTGTCAGATTTTACCAAGTCTTCCATGAATGCTTTTCCTCTTGCTTTGCAGGAGAATGCCCACTTCAGCATCTCAGAGTCCCTGATCGCTGCCATTGAGCTGATGAAATGCAACATGATGAGCCGGCAGCTGGAGGAGGAGGAGGAAGACAGTGACAAGGAGATCCAGGAGCTTAAACAAAAGATTCGCATCCGGCGCCAGCAGATCCGCACCAGGCACCTGATCCCTACCTGCCAGGAGATGGGCTCAGACAGTGGGTGATGTGTTTTGGGCTCATCAGCTGGTGGGATGTGGGTTTTCTGTCCGTTGCCTCTCCTTATAGCATCCTGCCTTTCTGCCTGTTTGTGGGAAACAATTGTATTGCTACCAAGGTGCTGCAGAGATTTGTGAAACTCTGCTGCTGTTGAAGACCGTAATGGGACTGATTCCGTACGTTGATAACACTTGTGTGCTGCTGGCGCTGAGTTACGGAATGTAATTTCATTTCGAACCCACAGTGTTTTCCATCCTCGACCTCCATCCCTCCCCGCCCTATACCTATCAGCTTCTACCTTAGCTGTCAGTGACCCTTCAGAGCACTTCCATTGATGCCTGGCCGTGTTGCATTTCTCCCAGGTCTCGTGGCGACAGACAGCGGGTCCCAGTTCAGCTCCCACGGCTCCATGCGGCTCTCCGACTCTGGCTCCGCAGAGGATGTTGAAGAGTACGAAATCCGAGGTAGGAGGGAATGGCTGTATTAGCTTCTTGTGTAGAGACAGAGTTCATCTTGATGTGGTTGTGTTGAGGTCAGTCCCGCTGAAGAAGACCATGTCCCTCTGGCCTTCAGGATGGCTTTTCCCAAACAAATGGCTGCATTCTGAGCATGAGCAGGGCAATCGTTTTCCCTCATGTGGTGGCATGACTTCAAAGTCCTCTGTAACCCTCTAGCATTCAGTGCCTCTGGCTGGTAGGTGGTTTCCATGTCATTGCCTGGTCCACACAGCAGCTGTCACAGCTAGAGAGAGGTAGGAGAACTGCCATCCTGCTCTCCTCCTCCCCAGGCAGAAGGAGTCATAGCTCTGATCACTTATCTGTTGGGTGGCAGTGGTGGGTGCTGGTCACATCCTGACCTGTAATACCTGTAGTCTCTGCTTCTGCCAGCTTGGGTGGCTGAGCGTCTCACCCACAGGAGACCTGTCTAGGTCCCTGGGTGTCCCTTTCCTTTAGAGCCTTGTTCGTCCTCTGAGGTGGATGACTTAATTCTCAGCAGTACCTCCAGCTCACTGACCTTAAAAAGAAGGTGAAGCAGTCCATTCTCCAGCTATAAACTTCTCATCTCTTGACTGTTGACAGCAAAGAACTTTCAGTCCCCAAGGGCTAGATTTTGGGCTCAGTTTTGAGGCCCGTGGAGGGGTGTGTGAATTCAGTTCTGGGCTTCTCTCGTACGAGTGCTGCTCTTGTATTATGCCCTTTCTCTTTGGCCTGGCCGAAGCACTGAAGTCAACTGTTTTGTCATCACCGTGTTATACAGATGGTAACGATGGATCTAACCTGATTCAAATGTCCAAGAACGGCCTCTCAGTGTCAATGGCTTCCTTGTTCTCAGGTAGTACCCTGCAGTGCTCCCCTGCGGCATGTGTGCCTGTGTGTGCAAGGTGTGTGTGCGTGTGTGTGTGCACGTGCACACTTCTCAGAAATCCGCCTGATTTGGGAACTGTGAACAGTATCATCCAGATGTCAGCAAGAAAAGCTGTGGCAAGATGATATGGCAGGATGGAGCAGAGAGGAGGCAGAGGAGCTCCATCCCCCAGTGGGTTTTGCCGTGCAGTATTTGCCGTGCGCCAAACGTACCTGCTGTGGTGAAGATCTGTTTTGCCTGGGATAGGGCTCGGCAGGGCAATGGCACAGCTTCACAGCTCTGTAGCTGCTGGAGGCTGAGTCTGGGCTGGATGAGAGCAGAGTCCTCTGCAGTGTGGGACCAGGTCTCCATCTCAGGTGCCTTGTGGAGCGTTATCCCGCTTGACTCGGCAGAGCTGGCATGCCATAGCTCTATAGCTCTGATCTGAACCATGGCCAACCCTTCCCGTCCTGCCCAGACTTGACTCGGAGAAGAATCCTTCCACAAAGAAGCCTGGAGGGGAAAGTAGTGAGAGCAGACAGGGCACAGGCAGTTTGTTCACAGTGGAGGCCCTGGGCAGCAGGATCATCGTGGGCAGCCAGGTCTTGCTTAGTGTTTTTATGGTTTACGGTACTATTAGATAATCCTTCCGGTCTGCTGGCCGCATTTAAATAATCTTCATGTGCTCCCTGTTTGCTTTAGCAAGGGAACAGCCTACGTGGGCTGCTGCTGATCTCTCCTGTCAGGCGTTTGGTGCCAGCACGTTGCTCCTGCTGGAGATGCTGGTTGCTCAGAGCTTCCCTGTCAGCCCAGCTGTGTCCTATGCTTACAGGGATTTAATCCAGGGGGGCTCATGCTGGCCTGAAGCTGGCATGCAGGGGCTAGGGTGGTGTCCTTAGGCTTTGGGAGCTGCTCACAAGCCTCTCAGGGACTGTCCCACCTGGTAAAAGCATTGTCAGCAGAGGCGTTTTGGGCAGCTGACTGGAGGCTTTTGGGGAGTGTCCGCAGTTAAGGTTGGGAAGCGAGCGGTGGCCGGATCCCAGTGCTAGGCCCCCCACAGGAGCCTGGGGTCAGATTTGGCTCCCTTTGCCGTCCCTGAGATGATGCCAGTGCCCGAGCATTCTGGCTCTGCCTCCCTGTAACGCTTGGCCCACACCATGCTGTGTGGCCCCCACTGTTTGCTCATGTTCATCGTAGTCTAGGACCATGCGGTACCTTCCTGCACAGAGCCGAAGGCACCAGAGCATGGCAGGTATGTCTGGCCCACATGGTTGAAAGGCTGTATTTGCCTGAATTCCCTGGTTTTTGCAGCTAAAAGTCTGTTCGTGTGATGCAGATATGTGGATTCCTGAGCATTAGGATGCTTTCCTCTGCCTCTTTCTAGCAATGGATGTCACACAAGGAGGGTCAAGCATCTATGCTGACCTCCACTAGTGTGAGCCTGTGAATTTATGGGAAGGACTGGGGGTTGCTCCCCTTGTTGCCAGGGCAGCCCCACTCTTCCTGAGGGACCCAGTGGCGCGGGGGGTGGCACCCTTTGCTCAGCCAGGCTGCAATTCACCGGCCTCAGTGTGCAGCTGGTGCCTGGCCAGGATCGGTTGGGCTCTGGGGGGGTCCGTGTAGCCGACCTGCTTGGGGTGGAGGAGCAGGGACCCCGAGCTGTGTCCCCCCACCAGGTCGGGGGAGCTGCAAGCCTGTGTTTGGGGATAGCGTGGTCACTGCAGACCCTGTTCCTAGAGCTCCCCAGAGGTACAGAGAAGGAGACCTGCTGGGCTGAAGGTTGTGGCACTGGCCTCTTCTGTCTTGACTTTAAATACTTTCCCCTCATGTGCCTGCCTTCCTGTTTCTGGGAGTCTGTAATGAAGCAGAGTTTTTGCCTGCTTCTGACCACCTTGTACTGCTGGAAGAGCCTCCTGCCCTGGGGTCCTTCCACCCTTCAGATGAATTCCCTGTTAGGGTTTAGCAGAGAAACCTGTTGGAGTGAAACAAAGAGATGACTGATGAAGGTACCAGTGGGTACTGCCTGGTACCCAAAGCTGGCACTGAGGAGGGATGCAGGGCAGCCCGGGACTGTTGGGGAGCTGATGGAGCGGTGGAGGGAGCAGGACCCCAGTGTCCTACACCTTATCTTGGACCCCTCCCACCTCAGGAGATGGGTCTGTGGCCTCTGCAGAGGAGGGCCGGCCCCCGTGGCTGCTGGCCTGCTCTCTGCATGGATGCTGACGTGTCCCTGGAGTGCTGGGCTTAGACTGCCAGCCCCGGCTGTGCAGTCGCTGACAAGCTGTGGCATGGCCACCGCTTGATCTTACAGGTTGCAGCTGAGTAGAGAGGAGGGCTCTGCATCCCATTGCTAATCCTCTGCGGCATCGATACTGTGTGTAGAGAGCTACTAAACCTTCTTGCTAACCTTGCTGTCCTGCCCTCCTAGCTCCTGTGTGCGTACTGTTTCAGGCCATGTCACTACTAGGACTTGGTGTGTGACCTGTACCAGCAGCCACTTGTCTCACCCAAACCCCAGGTTCACTGTTCTCACAGCATCCCACTGTGTCCTTCCGTTCTAACTTCAACAGGCAACTGATTAGACTGCACCTCTCCCTGCTGCTCCATGCCACTGGTAGAGGTTGATGCTGTAGTTCACGTGCTTTTGAACAGCTTGATGAGTTTTACAGTGAAGCTTTGGTTTGAAATGAGTGTATTCCCCTGCCCTGCTCCATCTGCTCCACCTTGTCTGTTTGTGATTCAGATGCGGACATCAAGAGGAACCCAGACTCCAGCAGGAAGTCCTTTCTCTCCTCAGAGTCCATGTACGTCTTCAACTTCGTGGCGAGACATCTTGGTACCAAGTTCCCCTTCCTGCCCAACTCTGCTTGTCCACACGCATCAGCTGCTGTTTTGCATGAGAGTGGACATCCCTCCCTCATTCCGTTCCTCCCTCCATCCCTTACCTAGCAGTGGGGCACTGGTTACTAGTCTGAAATTTGGGAAGCAGCACCTGGGATGATCAAGTTGTTCACATCAGGTAGATATGGACTGGTGTCAGGAGAGATGCCCATATTTCCTAGTAGGTAAGAGGCTGGGGAGAGGACCTGGCATGACCTGGAGCATCTGGAGTGGCTACTGGCTTGCTGCTGGCTCTGAGCCTCCCCTGCCTCCCCCCTCTCAGCTGGGATGGCCTGTTAGACTATATGATGCTGCCACCTTCTCTCCAGCCCTTGCTGCTGTGCTGTGGCCCAGATGTGGAACCGCTGGCACTCGGCGATGCACAGACTCTCTGTGCAGCGAAGCAGCAGTTTAAACATGAAATTCTCAGTCCTTTCCTGGTAACTGCCCTGGGCTGGAGGCTGTGGGGAGGTGAATCACAACCTGGTTTAAGCCTAGCTGATGTGTTAATGCTCTGAAAGCAAAACCCCTTTGGGAAGCAGGGACCCCTCTGCTCTTTGGGTGGGATACAAAGCTGTGTCTGTGCTTGGCAGCTTCTTGGGTAGGTTCGTACTGGGAAGGTGATGACTTCTGGCTCGTACAGACACTGGCTCTCACTTTGCAGCTTCCCCTGCAAACAGGCAGAGGTTTCCTTAGGTAAGATGTGTTTTTCTTGCCTTTCTAAACAGTTGTTGTTGTGCCATTAGCCAGCTTTGCTTGGGGCCAGCTGCAAAGACAGAAATCAGTCACGTATATCAATTGTAAGCCTGCATAGCAGTGCGGAAATAAGGTACCAGAGTTGAAGGGAGCATCTTCGGCTTGAGCTGGGTCTGGCGTCAGGGGTTGTGAAGAGGTCACAGCCGTGAGACCCGGTAATAACCACTCCCTTTGCTGTCTAGATCCCACTCCTTCCTCAATTCCAACTCGGCGGAGGCTGTGGCCATGGGCTTGCTGAAGCAGTTTGAGGGCATGCAGCTCCCAGCTGCCTCTGAATTGGAGTGGCTGGTCCCTGAGCACGACGCCCCACAGAAGGTAAGGGTGTGAGTGTCCGGTCACCAACTGCATTTGGTCATTCTTCCCTGAACCCCTGGCTTCAGCCCAGTACCCAGGGGATTTGCTAGTCCCCGTGATCTCTTTGTGGAGCTGGAGGAGGGGTTTTGTCTGGGAGATGGGTGCAGCCAAGAGGGGCGCTGCCCTTGGACCCTCCTATGGCAGAGTGCCTGGATCCCTGGGGACATCCCTTCTCAAGCCCCCGTTCAGCTGGAGCAGCATCTTGGTGCCTGGCAGTTTTCCAGAGCACTGCAGTTGCAAGTTTCTGGAAAGCTAGCCAGGTACATTGCCTTTGTGGTACCAGCCAGGGATCTGACCCTCTTGCCTGCCTCTCCCAGCTCCTGCCCATCCCTGACTCTCTGCCCATCTCTCCCGACGACGGAGAACATGCCGACATCTACAAGCTGAGGATTCGGGTGCGCGGAAACCTGGAGTGGGCCCCACCACGACCACAGATCATCTTCAACGTTCACCCAGCTCCAACGTAAGGACCGGCGCGGCCAGGGGCTCTCTGGGGACCTGCCCTTCCCAACCCTTTTCCATCAACACCAAAGTTGATAATTCTCTCCTTCCCTCTTGGCTGCTGGGGCTTCCCCATTGTGAGCCTGGTAAATCCACAGTGGTCACCACCAGCAGCAGGTGCCATGAGATGGAGCCAGTGCCTGCAGTTGGTACCTTTGGTGTGCACCAGGGCACAACAGGGCTTGTCCCCTTGGCTTAGTTGCTGACACTTAAGTGGCACAGCATATGTCCATCTGTGCCATCCAGCCCTGTGCCAGTGCCCGTCTTCTGGTGCCAGGTGCCGTCAGGGCTGGACTCAACATGATTCATCTGTCTCTGGGCAGGAGGAAGGTGGCCGTGGCCAAGCAGAATTACCGGTGTGCAGGCTGTGGCAACCGAAGTGATCCTGGTGAGTGCTGGGACCCTGACCCGTAGCTGGAGAGTGGGGAACAACCTGTAAACAAGTGGAAAGATGCAGGGTGGGTGGGTGGCTCAGCACAAGGCCCCTGGGGAAATGGCACGCTGCCTTTGCCAGCTCTGCCTGCACATCGGCGTGCACCATCCAGAAGGTCATGGGGCTAGTGGAGGCAAAGAGCAGCCAGGCTGCCGTTTGGAGCACATTTCAGGTGTTGACTCTTCTAAGGCAAAGTCATCCATTGCGGTCCTAAAGCTCCCACCAGGTTCTGCTGTGGGTACAGCTGCAGAGCTCTTTGACCAGACATCTTCCCTGAATGTGTAGGTAGATCTGGCTGCACGAGACTGGACTGTGGTCCCACAGGGTTTTGCAGTCAGCCGGGGTGCTTGCAGACCCCAGTATTGAGCACTTTGGGGCTGGAGGAGCTAATGGCAAGGCAGACTGCAGTACTTGTTGGAAATGCTGAGCAATGTTGGGAGTCCAGTATGTGGTTGGGCACAGCCCGTGCCTTGGCTGACCACCCTGCCTGCCTCGGTGTGGCCAGATTACATCAAGCGGCTGCGGTACTGCGAATACCTGGGGAAGTATTTCTGCCAGTGCTGCCACGAGAACGCCCAGATGGTCATCCCCAGCCGCATTCTGCGCAAGTGGGACTTCAGCAAATACTACGTGAGCAACTTCTCCAAAGACCTGCTGAGCAAGATCTGGAGTGACCCGCTCTTCAACGTGCAGGATATCAATCCTGCCCTGTACCGGAAAGTGAAGTCTCTCAACCAAGTGTGGGTAAGACCCTTTCCACCCCGTCCTGAGTGGGGTTTGGGTGCCGATTGTAAACCTTATTCCAGGAAAGCTGGGGAGAAGCGGATATTTCAGTTTTTGAGGTTTAAAATCCCAGCACTGTGGAGTTTCCGTTCATGTCTTGCTCCTTGTACAGTAACGTAGGAATTTCAAAAGGAACTTCTGCCTGGCGCCCAGCTGGGCTTCAGTTTATCTCCTGGAGCACGTGACGATGGTTGTGCTCTCTTTGCCTTGTGTGCTGTAAATGCTTTGGTAGCGGGGGAGCAGCAGCTGAGGAGCAGCAGTCGTTTCACCAGCGCAGGGAACAGGGCAGACCATGCTTGGCCAAGGACCATGCTCTGTTTACTTACTGATTCTCGTGTCCCCCCTTTCTCTCCAGCTGCTGCGAATCCAGCTTTTCCACATGAAGAACATGTTTAAGACGTGCCGGCTAGCTAAAGAGTGAGTCCTGGGCTGTGGGATGAAGCTGTTTTGCTGTCCTGGATCTGTCCCGTGGCAATCTGCACTGGGGATCTGTGCAGCCTGTGCAATGAGCAACGGGGGAGAGGGGAGTGGAGGGGGAGAGAAAGGAGAAGCAGTGGAGAGAGGGGGCTTGGTAGAGTTGCTTTGCTCTGAGCTCTGGTTTCTCTGTCCTTGTAGTCTCCTAGACTCCTTCGATGCGGTGCCTGGCCACTTGACGGAGGATTTGCACCTCTACTCACTGAGTGACCTCAGTGCCACAAAGAAAGGGGACCTGGTGCCTCGCCTGACGGAGCTCCTGAAGGCAGGCAGCCTGCACATTGAGAAATGCGTGGTAAGGCCTCCTCACCTCCCTCCTGCCTGGCTCTGCACCCTGGGGACCACTCCTGGGAGCAAACTTTGCTGCAAAGATAACTGATGGACAGGCCTTTGACATGGAGGGCAGTCACTAAATTAACTCATTCAATGCTGCCTGCTCCTGCCTGCTCCACAGAGCTCCTACCCAGCATGTATGGGATGTTTGTTACCCCATTTTGGCTCTCCCCTACCCCTGACCCATGTTGATTCTGCTTTGCTGTGCTCCATGCTGGGGAAGGAGTGTCCCACATGGTTAGAACAGGGCACCATGTCCTGCTGTCCTGCTCTGCTCTACCTCCTGCCGTGCTTGCCAGGGAGATGAGGAGCATTTAGCTGCTTTATCCTTACGTTTTCTCCTTCCAGCTGTGCCAAGCCAAAGGCTTCATCTGCGAGTTCTGCCAGAATGAGGGCGACATCATCTTTCCCTTTGAGCTCAACAAGTGCAAGACATGTGAAGGTGAGATGCTGGCGAGAAACCGGGAGGGGACAAACCCTGGGGCCACCAAGGTCTGCCCTCAGTTTGAGTGGCCTTTGTGTTAGCGAGAGGTACAGAGCCAGAGCCAGCCAGACCGGAGTGCCTCTGTGCGTGGCCTGTGTCTCTGCACTGTGGTATTCCAGCAGCAGATCAGCATTATAACGGTGTTTGGTCAGAGCTGCTGGCACGGTGGAGCATGTAGATCCCTTCCTGACCATGCTGTGTGCTGCCTGCCCGGGTGGCAGCAGGCAGTTGGGTTGTGACTGCAGCAAGCGGGTGTCTGGGAGCCCTGGCTTCCCTTCTGCTGTGGCTCCAGAACAAGCTGCAGCCTGCATACAGTTCCCCTGCCCCTCCTTGGATGGCTGGAGCTGACCTTGTAAAGCAGAGAGAGCTTGAAGGCTTTGTCTCTGTGACCTTCTTGCCTGCCAGAAATTCCTGGGCCCCTTCAGGAGTCATCCTTGATAACGCTCAGTACTAATGGGCAAGCAGAGTTTGTTCCTGCAGCTTGGGACCAACCTCTGAACTGGCTTGAAATGACTCCTGACAACATGAAAGCCTTGCTTTGGCAGGGGCAGTGCCAGAGGATACTTGGGGCAAAGTCACTGTTTCCTTGGAGAATCAGGAAAGTTTGGGGTGGGACTTTGTGCGGAGCGGGAAACCTTCCTCCTGTGCTCCCAAAGGCTTTGCAAGCTGGTGCAGGGACCCCCCTGCAGCATGACTTCTTGCTGCTTCCAGAATGGTGCTGGACCCCCACTTCTGGTGCTTGTTCTGCCCCAGCTTTGGTTTTAAATCTCTTCCTGGGCAAGCCTGGAGCATCCCTTCCCAGGGTACAGTGTCAGGCAGTCTGTGTCAGCCTCGGCCAGCTCTCAGCCATTCTTTTGCCCACAGATTGCAAAGCCTGCTACCACAAATCCTGCTTCAAATCCACCCACTGTCCCCGCTGCCAGCGGCTTCAAGCCCGGAGAGAGCTGCTGGCCAAGCAGAGCATGGAGTCCTATGTCTCAGACTATGAAGATGAGCTGGAGCAGCCAGAGGCGGTGGCAGCCACATGAGCACATTAGAGCGGAGGAGCAGATCGTGGGATTATTTATGTGCGTGGCCTTCGTCACCAGAGACTGAGCCAGGCGGACTGGAGATGAGGAGGACCATCAGGTGGCCCGTAGTGCTGTCTCGAAGAGATCTGTTTTCCCCTATGCAGCAGTGCTGGGGAAGGGGCATCTTCCATTGTGTGGGTCTGCTGCAGGTGCTGCTCACGCTGCCCGATGCCTTTGCTTGGGGAAAGGCGGCTGCTCCTGCCTGTCCTGCAGGCAGAACAGGGGCCTTTTCCAAGCAGTCACTCACGCTGGACCAGGCAGGGCTGAGCTGCCCATCCCCATGCCCTCCTCCCCTGCAGAGTCCTCTGGAGGGTTGGCATTTTCTGCTCATCAGCTGGCTACTGGGAAGCTCTGGCCATGCCTGCTCCTCGGAAGAGGGAAATCACTCTGAGCCCTCCGTTCCCCCATCCTGCTGCTGGAGGTTGTGTGCATGGAGGGAGGGTGGGGGTTTGGGGTTGGTTGTACATTTAACAGCTTCCTTTGTGAAGTCTGGCTTGGGACACTGCCGGAGAGCAGTTGCTCTCACTCTAGGATCAGAGCAGAGGAGGTGGCAGTGGTGAAAATGCCAGGTTTCTGCCTCTCCTCTTGGTGTCATCTGTGCTGAGCTGCTTTCCCTGCCCTCTGCCTGCAGCCTGTGCTC
>KZ506404.1:169545-182994 GCA_002844005.1 Limosa lapponica baueri
CGGCCTGATTCACCTCCGGGCCGTGACTAACCGCGGGGAGCCGGCCCCGAGAGGGGGACAGCCAAGGGGGGAAGGATGGAGCCCTTCTCCTCATCTCCTCTGGGCTGGCGGGGGGGGGTGTTGGAGGGGGAGGCAGCCTCCCGTGTGCCAGCAGGGCAAAAGGGACACTGAGCTCCTTTGGCATGTCCCTGATGTCCCCGAGCTGGAGAGGGACGGGCACGTCCAGGGATGGGGATGCAGGGACCAAAGGTCCCCCCAGTCCGCAGGTCCCCAGGGTGGCACAGGGGGGTGGCTGTGCCCCAGGGTGGCTGGCAGTGTACTGAGGAGCGAAGCTCATAGCGCAGGGGGTGACAGGTCACGCCAGCCATCGTGGTACCGAGCCTCCCCCAGTGCCTCTCCCAGCCCAGTGACAATGGCACATCCCCACCACTATCAGCAGGGAGCGGCCCTGTGGCGTGTGGTTTCCCGGGGCAAGGCTGGGGCAAACCCACGGGCACCATGGGGTGAGTCAGCGGGGGCAGACGGTGCGGGCAGGGCTGCGGTTGTGACCCCCCTGCACCGGGGTGTCCCTATGGCCCTGTGCTGCCTGGCAGATCATGTGCTGCCCAGGGGAGCCGGGGAAGCTCTGCCCCCCTGTGGGGTACGTGGCCAGGTGTGCTGTGGGGGCAGAGCTCCCCCCTCCCCATCCCTGCTCCCCACAGCTCTGCCAGTGCCCGCAGTCTCCCCGTTCCTGGGGTCCCCTGTCCCCATGCAGGCTGGCAGCCCTGAAGATGGCAGCTGGTCCATGTCCCCCTTGCAATACATGCCACCCCTCCCCTGCAGTACCTTCCCTCGATGACAGTGATGATGTCGTTCATCTGGATGTGCAGCTTGTCGGGCTCCTCAAAGTCCTGCAGCGCCCTCATGTCAGTGGGCTGGGCCTGGGGGGAGAGGGGTGTGAGGACAGGGGATGCAGCCCCCCACATCCATCCCTACCCTGTTTTGAGGCCAGGCCCAGCCCCACGCAGCAGAGCCCCAAAAATGGCCAAGGGACCGCATCACCCCCAGCCCCTCCTCAGCTGTGACATCCCTGGGGTGGGTGAGGGCAAGGTGACATTTGGGGTCCTCTTGCTGTGACCATGTCACTGCCTGCCACCTCCCAGCCCGTCGGGCTGCCTGGCCCAAGCCCCTCAATGTCACCTTCCGTCTACCCTTAATGCTCGACCAGACCCAGTGGGAGGGGGGTGCTTGGGGCCATGTCCCCCTCCCTGCTCACCCACCTCCACCAAGAAGTCCCGCAGGGCCACGAAGGTGGGTCGGTCCTCAGGCTTGTGTGCCCAGCACTGCAGCATGACATTGTAGACATCCTGGGGACAGTCCTCGGGCCGCGGCAGCCGCTCGCCTTCCTTGTCTATCTTGTGCAGGATCTATGGGGCAGGGAGTGCCATCAGGTTGTCCCAGGTCCTCCCCAGCACTGCTGGGGCAAGGCGGGGTGGGGGGCAAGTCCCTGCTGTGCACCCACCTGGCTGCCATTGAGGCCAATCCAAGGCTCCTGCCCATAGGTGAACATCTCCCAGAGGGTCACCCCAAACATCCAGGTGTCGCTGGCATGGGAGAAGGTGCGCGTCTTCAGGCTCTCGGGAGCACACCTGTGTGGGGAAGAACATCAGCATCAGAAGGCTGTGGGTGCTGCACACCCAGGTCCCCTCTCCCCGGGGCTCACCAGGCAAAAGGGACCTTGCGATGCTCCTGCATCACATAGTGGTCATCATTTTTGGGCAGGGCCCGCATCAGCCCGAAGTCCCCAATCTTGACCAGCTCGTTGGAGGCCAGCAGGATGTTGCGGGCAGCCAGGTCGCGGTGGATGAAGCGCTTGGACTCCAGGTAGGCCATGCCCTTGGCCACCTGGATGGCATACTGGCAGAGGGTGGAGATGAGAAAATGGCCCTGGTTCTTCCGCAGGCGGTCCAGGAGGGAGCCCAGTGGGGCCAACTCTGTCACCTGCACCATGGGGAGGGGACAGAAGGTCAGTCAGGTCAGGGGCATCCTGGTTGGGATGGTTTCCAGCCTTCTTGTGCACCAACAGGGATGCCAGCAGAAGACTGGGGGTATTGAAGCAGCCTGGCTTTGATCACCCCGTCACATGGGACTCCCCCATAGGGTGGCATTGGGGATGGCCCTGGTTCCCCCCACTCACCATCTTCATAGGGTGGGAGAGCACCACACCATACAGGCGAATGAGGTTCCTGTGGTCCAGGGAGTGCATGGCGTTCACCTCCCGAATGAAGTCGTCCAGTGCCTCCGGCTGGCTCAGCACGTCCGTCTTGAGGCATTTCACTGCCACGTTCAGCTACGGCCAAAGCGGGGATGAGCCCCGAAGTGTCTTATCCCCTGGGTGGTCCCACTGCCCGGCTCCCCCCACCACGAACAGCTCCTCACCGTCTTGCCGGCGGGTGTGCACCACTCGCCACGACGCACGACGCCGAAGGAGCCATCACCCAGCTTCTCGAAGAGCGAGAGGTCCCGCTCCCGTACAAGGCAGGTGAGGGAGTGCTGGCCCCCAGCTTCGGGGGGTGGTGGCGTGGGGGGCTTGCGGAAGGTGCTCTGGGGCTGGGGTGGCAGCTCCGACTCAGGGCGCTTCCCGCTGAACACCTGCAGGACACGGAGGCACGTAAGATGTGGACATGGAGACGCTCCAAGCCCTTGGTTCTGTGAGTGAGCAGTGTCAGGATGGCTCCCTGCCTGGGCTGTACACTCTGGAACCTAATGATGACCCCTAATTGGTGATTACCCAGGGCAGGCTCTGCTCCTCCATCTGCCTGCATGTTGAATGGCGATTCCCGTGGAGGGAAGGGGTTGTGCTTCTCACAGCAGCCCCGCAGTGGCTCCCCAGCAGCCCCGGCAAACCAGGGGCTGGAGGGCCCTGGGCACTCCTTGGCCAGGCTGCAGCCAAACGATGTGCCTGGGCATGAAGCCAAGAGAAACCTCCAGCTTGGGCCGAGTGCGGTGACACATCCCTGCAGTGACGACGTGGGCCTTGCAATATGCGCTGCTGCCACCGCCAGCCCAGAGGGGACATGGACAGGCTCTCCCTCCCTCTCCCCGAGCCGGACCGATGATGTGCCCCATGGGAGATGGAGTCGATCCCAGCCTCAACAGCCAGGACCCATGCAGGGTGTGTGGGGGCTGGTCCCAGCATGTGGCCGGGGTGGGAGGTGGCATTTCTGTGCCCGGTGCGAGGCTGAGTAGCCTTCTATTAAAAGCCTGTCCCGGCCCAGATGAGTCACACAGAGGAGAGGCCACGACCCAGCACCCAGCTGGCAAGTGTCCTGCTCTTTTGGGGGGTGCAAGGTGCTGGGGGGTGCCAGGGTAGCAGCAGTACCAGTTTTGGACGAGATGGCATCGGGGCACACATGAGCATCCCAAGGTCCCCTGCCCTGCTACGCTCTCAGCCCGCATGCACAAGGCTGTGTCCCCTCACCAGGGTGGGTAGGGGGCCGGGCAGCGCTGCTAGCCACAGATCTGGCTGGGGCGAGATGCACAGGCTCTGTAGCTTGTTAGCTGCAAACGAGTTTCCTGGTAAAGAGGCAAATGAATTTCTCAAGTGCTAGGGTGGCAGGGCCATCCTTCACTGGGAAATGAGCCAGGAGCCTGTGTGGGACCAGGGCACCGCTGGCAGGGCATGTGTGGCAGGGACTTCTGCCCATGTCCCTGCCAGCCCCCAGAGTTTGGTGGTGTGGGGAGAGCCGGGAAGTGGGGAAGAGCATGGGTAGAGGTCCAGCTCCTCCTGCCTGCCTCAGTTTCCCTGCCACACCTGCCCCTCTCCCATCCTTACCTTGCTCATCCAGGACTTCCGCTTGCACATGGCCTTCCTCCGCTTCACTGCCTCCCACAGCCGCCGCTGGCCTACAGGACACAGGGACACAGTGACTGTCACTGACCAAGCACGGGTTGGGGGTCCCCTCCAGACCTATGGACCACATGCTCCTCTGGGCTCCCCAAAAGATGCTGTGCAGCCAGCCGGAGTATAGGGGGGGAGGTTGGGGGGGGACATACGCACCAGGGCGTCCCATGCCGATCTTCTCGAGATCCTCATTTTTGACGTACTCGAAGTGGGATAGGCGGGTGACGTTGAGCTCATCCCGGATGCGCAGAAAGTACTGCTGCAGCTGCAGCTCGGTGAGCAGCTCCAGCAGCCAGTCCGTGCCCTCCTCCGCCTGCATGCTACAGCTCAGCCTCTGCCGGAACACCATGCCGGGTTATGGGGGACTCTGCCCTGCTCCCCTCTGCCCCATCCCCCCTGGGGGGGTCACCCGGAGGGGCTGAAGCCAAGGCTGGGGTGCTGCCCGGGTTGGGTGTGAGGGATGCTTGCAGGACTCATCTCCTGAGCCCATCCCCAGCTCCCCAGGGTGTCGGGAGAAGCACCCCATCAGCAGGACCCCTGGGGATGGGCAGGGAATCCCTGCTCTGCCCTGTCGTTCCCATAGAAACGCCAGCCCATCCCTCCGCTCCAGCACAGGCTGTCCCCAGGCAGTGGTGCCAGGGACACAGGACGGGGCAGAGCCTCAGGACGGATGTGCCCGGCAACAGTTCCCAGCTAAGGGACATCCCATGCCTGGTCCCATGCTTGCCAGCCTCCCTTTGCCCAGCTGGAGGGGCTGACCGGGAAGGGGACAGCTGTCCCCAGCCAGGACAGCCACCTCAGCACTGCCACTTGGACACCTGGCATCCCCACACACCTGGCCAGGCTGAAGCACAGACACACGGCGGGTCTCCTCTGCCACGTGTGGTGGCACCCCGCCAGGCGGTCACAGGGAGTGGGCAGACAGGGACATCAGGGCCTCTGGGGGGTCCTGGTGCCCCCAGGGCTGAGGCACAAGGCACCCCAGTGCTGCCGGCACCACCCCCCTAGTTGTGTGAGGGCATGGAGAGGGAGGGGATGCGCCCATGTCTCACCCATGGTTCCCCGTGCACCCCCTAAACTTGTCTCCCGCCACTACCCATCCTTGCCTGCTGTCCCAGATCTGCCCGCTTTCATTGCCACCTTTCTGGGAAGGGACACAGGACCCCCCACCCTGGCCCCACAGCAGGGCAGCCCCCTCCATCCTCTCCTTTCCCCCCAGGAGACGACGTGGCTCCCAGCGTCTTCGCCCTCCTGCGCTCGGGTCCCTTGGCTGCGTCACCGCAATTACAACCCTCGGCACTGGGCTAAAAATACGGCGGGTGCGGCAAGCAGCTGGGCACGGGGGCGCACGGGGGCACGCGGGGCGAAAGCAGCCGCCAAGCCTTCGGCGTGGGGACGGCCGGTCCCCTGCCTGCAAGGCGATGGGGACAGAGCCGGGTGACAGCCAGCGTAGGGTCTGCCCGGGGCGGGGGTCGGCACTTACTCGGTAGAGGCGGAAGCGGGTGAGGAAGGGGAAGGATCGGCGCAAAGCCTGGAAGCGTCGCATCCTGCCTGGCTGCCCGCCGCCAGCCCCTGGCACCGCCGATGTCCCTTCCCTGGCGTCCCACGGCACAGCCTGCTCAGCGCAGCCGGGGCACCCGCAGCCCCGACATCGGGGCTACAGAGATGCCCCCCAGACTTGCCCGTCCCATATATCCCCCCCGGAGCGGGCAGGGGGGCTCGGGGTGTCCGTCGGCCGGACGCAGGCTGTGGCTCTCCCCTTCCTTCCGTCCGGCTCTCGATCCTCCCGGCCAGCCCTCCTCTTCCCCAACGCAACGGGGCCGGGGCAGGGGGGTGGTGGCAGGCAGGGCTGGGGGTCACCCCCCTGGCTGAAGCCGCTTCCTGGAGACCCCCAGCCAGCAGCGGGGTTCGGTCCCAGCCGGCTGCTCACTCAGCGCTCTCCGGGAGGGGTTATTTTCGGCCGGGGCTGGGACGCGAGCCCAGGGGGCCGGGCTCCCATCAATGTGCCGCTTTCTCCCTTGTTCGGCGGGCTCCGGCAGCTGGGAGCCCGGACCCCCGCTCCCATTTCCATGGAAACTCGCCCTGGCCTTGGGAAACGCTCCCGGGACTCAGTTTCCCCCCCAGGAAGCGAGGAGGGAGGAAGAGGAGACATCCGGCTCTCCGCTCCCCAACCGAGGCTGCAGGCATGACGCCAGGGCGATGGGCACTACGGGGGGGGAAGCTTCTGGCTTGGGAAACGAGCCTGCTGCCCAGCTGCCAGCTCCCGTGGGGCTCTGCCATAGGGCGCCACCAGCACCCGGGGGCTCGCTCCCCTTCCCCAGCACTGTTGTCCACCCTTGGGCTCCCCGGGGAGAACAGCTGGCTGCTGCGGCGTGAGAGAGGAAAGACCTGCGGCAACCTCTTGCTGCATCCCCCGCTTGCCCGCCCTCCCAAAACTGTGGCCACCACTGTGCTGGGGGACAGCTGGGAGGGGGTTAAGCACATCCCCAGGCTCAGAGGAGCCTCTGCTGTGGCTTCCACCACCCCACTGGGATCCCGGCTGGCACCCGGCGGCACAGGCACCCGGCACAACAAGCCCATTGACTGGGGACACCCGGGCACGGTGCCCTCGGCACCAACCTCTGCCACGCGCCAACTCCCCCCTCCCTGGCCCAGGGGACACTGGGGATGCAGGAGGTTCCCTGCCCTGAAACACTGCATCACCCTCATCAGCCGGTACTGGCAGCCACGGGGACTGGTGTGCTGCCTCCTGCACCCCAGCCTGCCTCCTGCGCCCCCAAAACCCTGGGTGAGGCTGCCCAATTCAGTGCCCACACTGGGAATACTGGTATCCAAAAGGGAGCAGGGAGACTCAGCCTCTCCCGCTGTGTCGGGGGAGGCTCTGTGCCTCAGTTTCCCTCTCTGCGAAAGACCCACAGACGCAGGGGGCAACACCAAAACCTTGGCTCCAAGACAGGCAGAGCTCTGCCGGCAAAACCCCATCCTGGAGGGGGTCACAGATGTCCGTCCAGGGCCCGTGACCCAGCAGGTGGCAGAGACCCCCGATGCAGGTGCCACTCGGTACCCTGTGCCCTGCACACACGCCATGCCGTTTACACCCACCCCTGCATCCCTAGGGATGCTCTCTACGTGCGCCCAGGCTCATGCATGGGCGGTGACAAATCTCACGTGCACCCTGGGACCACACAGGCGCAACCCCCGGCACCCCACGCGCCTCCCGCCACCTGCACAACCGCAGCCGCCCCCCCACGCACACGTCACCTCCGCGCACCCCCCTACATCTACCGCCCCCCCTGGCCGCATGTGCGCAAACACACCGGCGCCGCACAGCCGCCGGCACCCCACCGTCCTGCTCCCCTGCCTCCGCCTGACGCACACCTGGAGCTGCCTGCACCCCCGCGCGCCCAAGGGTGCCCACCCCCGGGATGGTATGCTGGTCTCTGTGCTTGCCCAGCATCACACACGGCCATGCCACCCGCCTGAGCTGGCACACAGGGTGACCAAACCCCAAAATCACTCCTACCCACAACGACACCCCAGCCAGCACCCGTCCTACACCCCGAGGCATCTGCACCCTCCACATGGTCCCCATCCCCCCACCCCCCAACACCTCCATGCACAGCCTGACACCCCCCCAGTGACACCCCCACATGCAGATGGCAGCCTGCAGGGCCACCATCCTGTGACAGACACTGTGCCCCCCTTCCCCAAGCTGTGCCAGGCCTGGCCGAGCCGTGTTGCTGCACATCGTTCCCCCGTGCCTCAGTTTCCCCAGTGAGAAAGAACAGGCAGCCCCACTCCAGTGGGTCAGGATGGGAGCACAGCCATGCAGAGGGGTACTGTCCCCCATGCCACCCCAGATGCTACGGGGTACCGCGACTGCCAGAGAGGGGACATGCCATGCAGGGGGACTCCCAGCCCCATGCCAGCCGCCGACCCACACCCCACAGCGTGACCCTGCCCTTCTTGGGGACACCCAGTCCAGCTGAGCACTCCCCACTGTTCCCCCCCGCCGGCTCCCCCCGCACTGACCCGCCGGCACGGCATGCCGGGGACGATGTCCTGCCGGGGGGATGGCATGGGGCGCCCGCGGCCCGGCTGCAGGACCCGCTGCCCGGTGCTGTCCGAGAAACTGTGGGGCAGGGGGCCGAGCATCTCCTCCTCCTCCTCGGCGCTGCTCAGGCGCTGGTAGTCGCATCTCTCGCCCATGGCCGGGGTGGTGACGGCGGCTGCGGCGCGGCGGCGAGCGGGGGGCTCTGCGGAGACGCCCGCCCCTGCCTGGGGGTGGCGAGGGCTGGAGCCGGGCGTGGGATCACATGGCAGAAAGTTGCTGCAGTTCCGGAAAACAGCAAGAGGGTGAAGGTGACCGCAACCGTGATGGAGGGGAGGGGGGGATGGAGGGATGCAGAGGAGACGGGGAAAAGAGAAGGGGGGGAAGCCCCTCAAGCGCTGGTCCTCACCCCAATCCCAGCCTGGCACCGCTGTCTTCCTCCCGGCTCAGCAGCCCAACTGCCTGCCTGCTGTCCCCGCTCCAGCACCCGAGCAGAGAGGCGGTGGCATCGCTGCCAGCCCCAGCGCCGCGCTCGCAGCCCCCTTCTCCCCCCACCCCGGCACAGTGCAGCCCGCCAGCGGGGATGCGGCGCAGGCAGCCGGGCGGAGGAGGATAAGGATGAGGGGGGAGCATCGTCCAGCAGCCGGGGCTCTGTGGCAAGCGGGGTGGGTGAGGAGGCACCGTAACCCCCTCCTGCGCACCTGCGGAGGGGTGGGGGGGCTCTGGGGCTGGCAGTATCCCCAGCATCCCTCCTGCTTCCCTGCGCCGGCAGAGGGGGATGGGTTGTGCTGGGAAGATGGCTGCTCCGCAGCGACCCAGCAGCGCTGGCGCAAACACAGCAGGGCCTAGAGAGCAGCCAGGCGCCAGCGGGTGCTGCCGGGATGGGGGCCCAGGGGGGCACGCCAGGAGGACTCCTCCCGGGATCAATCCTCTCCCCCCACCTCCTCGCAGGGAGCTGGGGGTCTCCTCGACCTTTGCCAAACGCTGCACCAGGCACAACCCCCAGCGTTGGCAGGTGGCACTGGGAAGCCACCTCCCTGGATGGGGAACACCCCCCCACCTGCACATCGGGACTGGCCTGTACCCCAACACTACCTGGCCGCGGCCCCCCTCTGAGCCCTCTGGGCCAGAGCTGCAGGGGGGCTGAAGCCGGGGAGGGGGGACCTTTAGCCCCCTGGGATCTGCCTGCCCTTCGGGGCACAGCACAGCCCCAGGGACCAATTTGCTCCTCGTGCCAACACCACCGGGCCAACACCACCGGGCATGATGCCCTATCCTGACCCCCAGAAGTGCCCTCACGACCCCCTGCCCCACTGCTCCCCCGACACCTGCCTCCCTCGCCATCCCTCAAGATCCCGGCGTAGCCAGAGGAGTGACACCAGGTTGTCACCGTGCCAGGGCAGGGGGCATGAGCCCATCCTGCCCGTCCCCCCCCACTGCCCCTAGAGAAACACCCCCAAACCGGGGGGGCACCCGCCCTGGCTCGGAGGGGCCAGGCAGGGGCAGCCCCTCGGCGGCTCCTCCTGCCATACCACGGAGGTGAGCTCAGCCGTGCAGCCGGGGCAGGCCGAGCCCGCGGCGTGGGAGCAGCGAGCCGCCCCCGCGCACGGCCCGCCGGCGTCACCGCGCTGGCACGCCACGGGCCGGTGACTGATGCACGTGCTATGCCACCTTCCCTCCGGCCCCAGCTGCCCCGCGCTGCCCCAAAACCCTCGCCAGCCTACGCTAGGAGAGCCATGATGCTCCCCTCAAGCCGAGAGGGCACAACTCCTGTCCCCGCAGCCCCGGGCATGGATTCAGGTCACCCCTCTACCTGTCGGGTCCTCCTGTCCCGCCCAGGCTCAGCTGAAACCCAAACGACAAGGTCCCCTGTGAGGGGACAGATGGCATCATGCCATGCCACCCCTGATCCACCTGCCTGCGACTCCCAGCCCAGGGGGGCTCCCACCACAATGACAGCTGCTGCATGGGACACACTGTCCCCTGGACCCCAGGGCGGTGACAGTCACACTGACCACAGGGTGTCCCTCCCCTCCGTAGGGACACCAGACCTCCCCAGCCCTGTGGGACACCACACTTGGCCTCGCATCCCTTCCAGCATCCCCGGGGACATAGCATCCCCCATGCCCTGTGCCCACCACCCCGCACAGAGGACCCTGGGAAGCGGCGGGTCCCCAAAACAAGCTCCCAGAGGAGGATGGGGTCCCCCACTCACCTCCGGCACATCACCCCGCTCGCTGTCACAGCCCGCCTGCCACCTTCCTGGTGGCCGTGTCACCTGGAAGTGATCTCACCGGCTGTGGTGGCAGCGGGGCTGGCTGCGGCGGCACCCGGGCTGGCTCGCTCAGCCCTGGCGGGGCCCCGGGGGCGGCCCCAAATTGTGGTGACACACTCCCGGCCCGGCGGCCGCGGCGCAGGCGTGCGGGCACGCACATACCCACGCGTACAAACGCACCCCGCTCCCGCCAGAGACGGCTGCAGCCTGCCTCCTTCTGCCATGCTGCTGCCACCCACCCCCAGGGACCGTCCCCAGCCCCCTCGTTGGATTGCACCACCCCACGTTCCCCCCACGGACCCCGTACCGGTGGGTGTTTCGCCTCCCTCGGCGCTGCCATATGATGCTGCTCGCTCGGCCAGCTCGGGCAAGCGGGAGGTCTCGGGGGGCCGGCACGGAAGGCTGGTGACCCCCGTGGTGGGGGAGGCCGGGGGGGCCGGGGTGCCAGCTTCCCCTGGGATGCTGTCTCTGTGCTCCCGGAGCCCGGCCCCATAGTTGGATCCCGCTGGCCAGCACAGAGTGTCCCCAACTCTGAGCCCCTGCCCGCAGCAGCGGCCTCTCGGGGAGGAGAGACACAGCCAGGCGGGGGGGCCCCCACCCCGGCAGAGCCCGGCGCAACCCCAATCCCCTCCCTAAGCCTCTTTCCTCTGCTAAATCCCCTCTGCAGGTCGTGCCGGGGCGAGCTGAGCCTGCCCTGTGCCTCCCGGCTCCCCAGCGCAGGCAGGGGACAGGCAGAAATCGCTGACCCCATAGCTGACCCCCACCTCAGCCCCAAGCTCTGTCACCAAGGGAGGGACACAGCGCGGTGTTTTAGGGGACAAGCAGGCAAGGCAACACCCCCCTGGCACCCACAGCGCCCTGCCCACCCTCAGCTCCATGCCCAGGGGCAGTGCTGGGGAGGGGGAGAGGGCAGAAGGCTTGATGTCACCAAGCCTTGGTGTCACTGACCCCGGGGACACTGCCACCCCGCCCCAGTGCAAGGCTGGTTGGCACTCCCTGGCCCCTGTGCTCCTCTCACCTGGGCCACGGTGGTGGTGCTGCGGGGGTCCCTTGGCAGTGCCAGCCCCGGTGTCGCCGTGAGCCGGGCTGTGTGCGAGGGGACACAGCGTCAGGGCTCAGCCATGGGGCTGGCAGGGCTGCGGTGACACCAGCCGTGGGGTCCCCCTGGGGCGAAATGGGAAGGAGAGGTCAGAAGGGGCCCCCTGGCTTGGCACCCCCTGGTCTGCCCACCCCAGACCCTCCAGACTCCCTGGGGGCTAAGTGAATGTCTCCCTGCACCCTCCAGGGTCAGGGCCACCTCCTGCCCAGGTGGCTGAAAGAGCTTTTGTGAGCTTCGCCCCTGATCCTGGCAGGGAAGCAGGGGGGGGACAACACCAGCACAAGCCCTAGGTCCAAATGGCCCCTCTGCCCTATGGGTGCTGCCAGTGATACCCCCATCCCCACACCGTTGCAGGATGTGTCCTCAGAGTGGGTGGCAGCTGGCACAAAATGAGTTTGCCAGGTCTCAAGCCAGATGGGCACAAAGCCATGTCCAGCCCTGCAGCATCTCCCTTCAGTGCTGGGAGCAGGGGAGGTGGGACCCCCGGAGCTGGTGGGGGTGAAGGCTAAACTTCCCTGCTTCCCCAGCACCAGAGCAAAGCAGCGCCCTGGCCAGGCCATCCAGCGTCTGCTGGTCATTAGCACTAATTGACAGTAGCCTAATTAGCCAGGCTGCATCGCTCAGGCAGTGCCCCCCTGGGGCCGCTCAGCAGAAGGCTGGAGCAAGACTTTCTCCTTCAAGCTTTCCTGTCCCAGCAGGGGCTGCGTGTGGGGCAGAGCCCCCTCCTGTCCCCCCCAAACCCACACGAGTGGCTAATGCCCCCTGGGATTGCCCCAGCTGGCTAACATCCCTCGTGGGCACGACTGGAGTGAAAACCCTGGTGCTCCAGGGGCAGGATGGAGCCTCTCGGGAGGGAAACTGAGGCACGGAGCAAGGTTTGGTCCACAGGTTGGCTGGGACAGGGCTTGTCTACAAGCCCCCAGTGGTTCCTGTGGGGGCTGCTCCTCTGCCCACGGGTGCCCCCCATGCCCTGGGGGACGCTGAGTCACAGTGGGACAGCAGGCTGGTAGCTGCCTGAGAAGAAGGGAGGCATCGTCAGCCCCCCCCCAGCCATACCCACAATACCCTGCCGGCAGGGCCGGCCCACGCCCTGCACTAACGAATACCGGGCTAACGAGGCCCGGGTAGCTCCAGGGGTTGGTAACAGGTTGCACAGCCCCAACGGCCCCCACCCTGCACCCGCAGGCCTCGGGGCGCCAGGCTGGGGGGTGCAGAGGCTGTTTCAGCCCCGCTCCCTGTGGGGAGCAATGGGCTCGGGGCCGGCAGCGGGACCAGGGCTGCAGCCCGGGGTGGTCCCGTGGCACCCAGAGTCCACCCTGGACCCTCTCCCTAAAGAGGGGAGCACACACCTGCTCAGAGACACCCCTCCGGGCACCTCAGGTTTTAAGGAGAGTTTTGCAAAGCCCCGTGCTGAAAAACTTTGTTAAAGGGCTTTGCCCTGAGCTGGCTGAGAAAAGAGGGGGATGCACAACCCCCAGAGCCCACAGCACCTGGTGACGGGGGGGGGACCCCACCTTGTGGGGCGGCGAGCCGGCGCCGGGGGCACCCCAGGGAACGCTGCACCAGGGAGGCGAGTGCGTGGGGAAGCACCAGCGCCAGGCTCTGCCCCGGCCTGTCCTGCCCAGACGGCCCAGCCCCGGCACGGCCTCCGGCCCACAGCGGGCGGCAGCTCCGTGGGCAGAGACGCTGCCCCTGCCCGGGCGCCTCCATCCGCCTCCAAGCCCCCCCTCCCCAGCTTGCAGAGCGGGCGAGGGGGTTCCGACCGCGCCAGGAGAAGCTGAGCAGAGAGTCCTCCCGGCGAGGTGGGATCCTCGCCGAGGCTGTCGGCGCCACCTCACCAAGTTTAACTGCAAGGTTTTCTTAAAAAATAAAAACAAACCCGACAAAGACAAGAGGCTCCCCCCGCCTCACCGCTGCTCCGCGTCTGGGCAGCCAGCAGGGCACCCCGAGGCGCGGGGCCGGCCCCGGAGGACAAGGATCCTCTGTTCGACGCCGGAGCTCCCACGAGCCCGGGGAAGAGGAAGAGCCGAGCAAAGCCGCCTTTTCTCCAGGAAAATAAAAACCTTCCCCCGGCTTCCGCTGCAGTTTGAGGCGGTTCAATAGCACCGGGCGCCCACTCGCACCAGGCCCCCGGCAGGCAG
>KZ506404.1:186162-203089 GCA_002844005.1 Limosa lapponica baueri
ACTTTGCAAGAACCCACGAGAGGAGTTGAGTGTTCAGGCTTTAAAACTTTATTCAAACAGACAGCAGGTAACCCAGAAACACAGTTATAGCACCCCCACACCGGTCAGATGCCAGCACCGAGCACGGCATCCCAACATCCCAGTAGCCATGGTTGTGCTGCTGAGCCAGGACACAGGCTTTGTCTTTCTCTGCTGGCTGTAAAGCACATGTTTTTAAGTCTGACATCAAAATGCATGCAAAATCTACCATGAGGACTCCCAGACAGCAGCTCTTAAATGCCATCCAGAGAAGTGTCACTGGGAAGCAGTAACACAGACAGGGTTGTACACGTGCCTCAGAGACAGCAGGATACTTAAGGAAGACCAAGGAGTTGCACGAGCCTGGGCTTCCAGATGAAAATCCATCCCTCCAAGCTGGTGAGCGCTGAGGCTCAGTAATTGGGCTGGGAGCTTGCCCTCGCCCATTCCTGGTCGTGGCCCAGGTCTCTGCACCAGGTCAACAGCGTTCTTTACCCTCAAGGGCTACTGCTGGGGCTCAGGTCACTCACTTGCTTTAGGTTTAAATGCCAGATCAAACTGCTTGCAGAGCACACGGCTGGGGACAGCCAGCCGGCTGCTTTTTGGGAACAGGCAGCACAGTTCAGCAGATGTCAGACAGCAGCAGTGCTCAGCTCCAGGTCAGGGAGCAGAGGGGCACCACGAGAAAGGTGCCTCTGATCTCCCCCCCCCTCCACACAACATCCGAGACTGGAGTTTCCAGCAAGACCTGGGGAGCAAGCGGCTTCCCACGCATGCACACCAGCATCCCCCCAGTGCCAAAGCGGGCCAGCCTCTTGGGTAGCACACACCCCCACCCAGAGCGGTGACCTGAGTCCTCCAGACAGCAGTCAGCCCCAAGGCCTACATTCACCTTTAATTCCCCAAGTCTTTGCAACTGATTTGAAGGAAGTTTACTAAATCGCAGAGCACACAGTCTAACTAGCCTAATTTCCACTAAACATGCAAAGCACTAGAGGCAGACTAGGAGGCAGGAAGCCACTTCAAGACAGCACAGCTATTTGAAACAGTTCACCCTACGGAGAAGGTAAGAGTTAGAGAAGTACATAACAGACCAAAGTTTGTATCTGCATCACCACAGGAGAGTGGGAAAAAAATAGGACTGCCGCAAATTGATCCATGTTAGATACTAACCATCAAGCTTTGCAGATGACATTGCATGATAAGCATAGAACAATTATGGGAAACACTGTCCCCGATAATTACGTACACCCATAGTGCAACATATGGAGGTCACTGCCTCCGATATAACACTGTGGTAGGCAAAAACTACCTTGTTCTTTACACATTATGGGAGACACTGCCCCCGATAATGTCAGTTAGGTTTCACGATACCTAAGGTACTGGAAGTTTGCAGGAAGCTGCCATTTAAAAATAATAATAAAAAAAAAAATTGGGCCAATGCCTAATCTGAAGTACAAGAAGTTTGTGTGTGTTGCCGAGAGTGGAGTGAGGGCTCCACAGCAAGCCCCTCCAGTGGGGCCAGAAAGGAAGCTGCACTCCCCATGCGAGCGCACAGCATCCAGAAAAGGAGGGAAGAGAGGGGGTCTGAAGCCCACAGAGGCACAGACACCACAGGGGAGCCAAATTTCTAGTATCTGAGTTTTCACACAGGTTTTCATTATGTCAAGGATCATTTTGGAGGGCAACCTGAAGACTTGCTACCAGGTTTACACCTCCAAGTTTCTTCCAGAGGCATGTTTTTGCCACAGAAAGCTTAATTGCTAGTTTTCAAAGACTTTTTTTTTTTGGAGGGGCCTGTTTAGATTATTTTAAATGCAAAGTTCCAGTATCATATTTGATTGTAATAGCAGATGCTGCTTTATTCAAAAACGACAGTATAACTGTCATAATTATGGAAGGCACTGCTTCCGATAATTATCTTCTATAAAAAAACATACCATTTATAGTGAACGCTGTCACTGATAAATAAATAAACAAATAAATATCTCAGTGCCAAACAAGAGCCATCAAAACGGCATCAGTCAAACAGGGTTTGTCCAGCAAGAGACTCGATTTCACAAAAGGCCCCAGAGCAGCAAGGTCTGAAGTGTCAGTCTAGAGCCATTTCTCAATGCCACAGGACTCCCTGAGGTGCCAGCTAAGGATAGAAAGGGGGCATTAGGAAAATCTTTGGGTCATTTTTGCTGGGTACTGAGACCTGCCTCAGCAGAAGCAAGCCTCCAAGATGTCATTGGGACCCTGCTGTTGAGTAAAGGCAGGCCGGACACTTCAGAGCTTGCTGATAATCAGCACTTGTGGGCTGTTACGATGTTGTTTTATTTTTGAACTACAGGTTGGTCTCTGCAGCTCCCTGCCAGAGAAGGGATCCTCATTGCAAGCATTAAGAGGAATCCATTCCTTATTTTGTCACTAGGTTTGGGGGGCAAACAATTAAAACTCTGAATAGATGAGGTACCTCCCCACTCAAGGTACCGGTTCAGGAGCCACCTGAGCTGTTGTTTCTCAAGTACACTGGAGAGCAAGCCCCACAAGCAGCTGTATGTGACCAGTTTAGACTGTGGTCAGATGGGAGCCTGGCCAGAGGAGATTTCATGGTAATCTTAGTACCTGCTTTAAAACTGCCTCCTGTGAATTTGTCAAGGTGAGATTTAAATTTTATGCTCAGCTTTGGTCAAAAAAAATTTGTTGCCAGAAAATCTACAGGAAAAAATTATGCCATATTAGGGAGTGGGTTTCCCTAATCCTGTACCTGAACCAGGTGTTTGCCGTGTCTAGAATTCGTTGTCTGTATCCCAGATATCACCCACTAAGGCATTGGCAGCTCCTTTAATGGTCCAGGTCACCAGGGCCAGCTGCTCTTTCAGCATGTTCACATCCACGCTGTCCCTGCTGGTTCTCAGCAGATGCAGGTTCTCCAGCAGACTCTGCAGGGTGTGGGAACCTTTGCCAAAGAAGATGTGGCGAAAGGGAGCATCTTTTGGTGAGAGGTACGGGGAGAGGAAGTCATACTCCACCTGCAGAAGACATGCAAATTTAGGGTTGTACTCTCACCTGCCAAGTTTTTCTTTCCTGATCTGCCCCATCAGGAGCTCCCAACTCTGATCCTCACCCCGCCCTTTCCTGCAGCAGCTCTGCAAGGGCCAGACCCTCTCCTGACAGCAAGCACAGGAGTCAATCACATTGACACCAAGCAAGCAGAAGAGGGACCAGTCTGCACAGTGCCCATGGTTTCTAGAAGGCAGAGGCCCGTCCCAGCCAGCACTCTCTTCCTTTGTGAGGAAAGGAAAAACCAGTTGTAAATACCCACCTTCATGATCCTGTCATTCAGGGCTCTGCGGATGATCTTGTTCTCCCTGTCACTGTTTGCGATGTCTCCTCTCAGTGCATCTATAGCTCGCTGGAAGTCACCACGGGCAAAAAACAGCCAGTTCAAGGTCAGCCCCAGCGCCTGTGAGGGAGGAGCTGTTAGCAAACCTGATTTTCTTCTTTTGCTGCCCTCTAACTAAGTAAAAGTGTCAGGTTTTTTTTTTTTTTTTTGCCAGTTTAACCAAGTAGCAGAGCGAGTTCCTGGCAGGCTCTTCTGAGGTCACTGAGCTCAGTGACGTCTCTCCTCACCCACAGTTTCTTGTAGGCTTTCAGCAGAAGTGCAAATGAGATGCAAAGTGCTATGAATGATAACTAGAGGAGAAGACATCCACATCCAGTTCCTCAAGAGCTCACCACAGCCAGATTAGCTAAATCTGTCTGCCACAGGTACTCTGCCTGCACTCATCTATAAGGAGCATCCATTCAGGTCACATCTTGCTACACTCTCGTGCCCAAAGGAGGAAGGTGTCCACCCTGCTGTATCCAGAGGCAGCAGAACCTTTATTAGCACATGGCCCCATAACAATCTACAGGGATCCAGTGCACTCAAAGCCTTTCTTACCCTCACATCCCGATCGTAGGGCAAGAACTTCTCCTGGAACGCTAGCAGTTCGTCACCATATCTCTCAAAGTCCAGGAAGAGCTCATGATCGTGGGTCAACCTGAGAGCTATTTGTCCAGCAACTTCTGCAGCAGCACGCATAAGAGCATACAAGTTGTCAGTCATCTTCAGGTTCTCCACAGTGTCCTGAGTAGTGCCCAAGAAGGGATATTCCTTATCTTTCTGCAAGAAAGAAGGCATCAAAGTTAGGGAAGAGTGCTTCTCCAGCTAGGATTTTACAGTTTTCTTGCTACTTCCACCACATTCCACCTCCTTCTGCTGCTAAGTAGAGAGACTTGAGGGGCAAAACTTCAAAGCACAGGGGAAGGGAATGGAGCTCCTGCATCTTGTCCCTCAGTTTCCAGCAATCAGCAGGATGCTCTGCTAGTTTGTTAAACCCGAAGACTTACAGACCTTCCCCCCCCTCCTCGTAGTTCACTGCAGAAGTGCAGGCAGGCAAACACCAGCACCCAGTTCGGTATGTGCTGGCAGCACCCTCCAACCCTTCTTCTTGGCAGGATAGCTCAAGTTTTTTTATGGAACAAGTCTGACACTAACAAAATCCAAGCATTCATAAGCAGAGAAAGCCATTACCAGAAAGGCTCACAGCTGCACACCTGCAGTAAAAGAGCAGGCTGCTTGGCTGATGCATTTTTGCCAGCCCCAAGCTGCAGCAGCAGCCCTGACCAGTCTGAGTTAGTACTCGCTCTGCCAACGGTACTGCTTCCCCAATGTGCTCTGCTTGCTGACCAGCAGGCTGTAGCACAATCTTTCACTGGAGCAGCAACAGCTTGACATCTTTCTAGTGCTTTTAGCTTCTGAATCACTGACATCTGAGCCTCCAGAAGAGCAAGTGTCCCCTCTCCCAACAGAACAAGAGCACTCAGGACTCTGGAACAGAGACTGCAGGCCAACCATGTCCCAGGAGCAGCCTTTGCAGCAAGTACTGCCACAGCCACCAGGTCCAGAGGCTGCATCTCCTTCCCAAGAGAGGCTCCTGCATGGACAATGAGCTTGGCTGGGACAGCACCCTGTGCTCTGCCATATGGGAGAGCAGATATCTTACAGCACTTCCCACAGGAAGAGTACATCAGGCAGGCAGGCAATACTTACATTGCAGAAACCAAAGGAAACCACCGGGATTCCCGAGTAGGCCAGGAAAGGGAACGCTGCGTTATCCAGACCAAGTGGAACACTGCAAAAGAGAAGTATTGAGTAGTTACTAACTGGGAAGAAAAGCTACGAGCCCTAGAGATGAAGCTCTGAGACAGCTGGGCTACCCTGTCTAGACAAGAATGGTTTTGGCAAGGAGTCCCAGCCAAGTGCCGAGAACTGCTCGTCCATTTCCGGCCACCGGCCTTTGTACAAGGCTGTTCTTGCCCTACAAAAAGGTGTCTGGGCTGCCTACAGGCAGCTTGGGGCAGCACTAAGCACAATTAGTGTTGTACTGTTCATGCTTGCCTGATGCCATTGCAGCGGGTAAAGCCCACCCCAGGCAGCAGTACGACACTCCAGCACAAAGAGCAGAAGCCCTTTAGTTTGCTCCTTTATGGAGATTTGCTTTCCCAAAGAGCAGGATGACAATACTTACACTGTTTTTACCCAGTCAGAGCCAACTCTGTCATACAGGGTTTCCGAATTCTTTGTTGGGTCCTTCACCTGCACAGAGACAACAGTCACTGCACTTGTTCTGATCTCTGCTTGGGCTTCCAGGTCCATCCTGGAGCTTGCGTTGCTGTGCAGATGCCAGAGTCAGGTGTGCTGCCCTGACCTTTCTCCACACAGGCATGGTTCATGCCAGATAGGCATTCAGCTCCCACTGAACTGTGGCATCTGCTGATTTTAGATTCTGCACGCATAAACTGCAATTCCCAGAGCCCAGCCAACTTCAGACAAGGCCCTCCGGCATATCCCAGCCCTTTCTCCTAAACTGGGCTTTGTCCTCAGAAGGTGCCAGCTAGGCAAAGTGACCCAGTACAGCTCTGGCTGCTTAAAACCAGTCACCACCTTGATTAGCCCAAGACCCTGCAACTCACCCCCTTCATAGTTCTCTCCAGCAAGGTGTACAGCAATGGGCTAGCAGAAATCTTCACGTGGTTGGAGCCTGCAAAAAAGAAAGGGTGTCTGACATGCAGGCACAATTAACAGCTACTACTAGAGCAGCTCAGGCCTGTGACTGAGCAACAACTGATCTACAACTTGTTGCCAAAGGATCCTTGACAGATCCAAGACGCTCTAGTGGGACCTAGCAGAGTTGCCTACACACTCAGGCTGCAGCAACCTCCCAGCTTTAATGACAACAGAATAAATGGAGTCACACCAGTCTTCAGCCAAACACCCAGCATCAGCCTCTGGCACAGTCCCCATTCCTGAAGCTTAAGGGATGTCCGTCACGCTTTTCTGGTCCCACTCAGTTTCAAGAAACTTAAGAGTAGCGTAGCAAGTTACCTACAACTGCAGCATCCAAGTTGATGTAAGTGAAGACTTTGGCATGCAGTGTGGCAGAGTACCCCTAGAAAAAAAACAACAAGTATTGTAAGATGAGCAGTACAACACCAGAATGCTTAATCTGTAGCAACAGGAAATCACAGCCACAGTCACCACGCAGAAGTCTATCAAAGAAACAGTACCTCCAGCCATTCAGTAGCACCCACAGCTCCGAACTCTCCTGCACTCCAGCTAGCAAAGATGATGCTGCGCCTTGGTTTGTAGCCATCTGCAAAGACAGAGACACTGAGATATCTGCCCTTCCCCCATGGAGATGTAAATTAGCACTGAGGGCCTGGGTTGATGAATTGCCTGTTCCTTGGACAGAGCTGAAGCATTCTGGCTGCTGCAAACGTGCACAATAGTGGCTGCATGGACACTGCACCCTGCCTCCCCCACGCTGCAGAAAGCCATGCTATCTGCGTCTCCCTCCTTTTTTATTTAGCTACCTGAGCCCAAAGTTGACCCTGGAAACAAGAGCACTCACACTAAGTGTCACCATGCAGCCCGCACCACTCCAGCTGGTCAGCTTCTTCAGTGTTTCCCTACCTTCAGGCCTGGCTGTCCAATAGACGGCTCAAGTTTGAGGTCTGCATCGCATGTTATCTAAGGACATTCTTGCATTTAAGCCATACCAGATACAAGCAGGCAGTCCCTTGGAAGCAAGTGCTCACTGCAGACAAGTTGTCTATGTTGGACAAGTAATAGCATCTCAGGAAGCTTTGTCAGATTCCCTATGCCTTCCTAAATGATTTTGCAACTGGGCTCTCCAACATTAACACACACAGAGCTAAACCCGCATTACCTCCCACCCCCATGCTTTTGTACACAAATATTTACCCTTTTTCACCATCTCTGAGATCACACGGGCAAGTTCCAACAACATGGCAGTTCCAACGCCAGCCTTGGCTGCTCCTGGGCCCCAGGAGTCTCTTTGGGCTCCGATCACAACATACCGATCTAAAAAGGAGACATCGAGATCTGAGCTGCAAGCTTCAGGTTGCAAACACCATTTATCAGAAAAGCAGCTTTAAGCTTCTGTACTAGGACCAGAGTATGGAGTCTGACCCCTGAATCTGGCACCCTGTTTGCTTTCATTTAGCCTTTCTCTGGCAGCACAGTTCAGCTTTTTCCTTGACCCTTCGGGAAGGGCCTTGGTTCTGCTGAGGAAGCAGTTGTGTGTGTCTGGGAGCAGCCATCATATTCTGATGACCACAGAACGGGAAGGGTTCTCCTCAAGACTGAGCCACAAAGCAGCTGCTGTTACCTGGTTCTTCAAATCCCTTGATAGCACCAAAGATGTTCAGAATCTTCCTGTCCACCATAGCGTTGTTCACGGTCAGTTTCACTGTCATCTTGCTCGTGCTGTTCAGCATCACCTTACATCCCATGACCCCACCTTTCCACTCCAGAATGCATTCCTCTCCATGCATTTTACTGAGCGGAAAAAGAGAGATCCTTTGAACTCATTATCCAGCGCTGACCTCATTCAGCTATTCTGTGAAAAAAGCAAGCCTGCAACTGCAGCCTTGTTCATGGCCTGCTCATCAAACAGCTTGCAGACCTGTCCTACTGATTATGCAGGGAGAGGTAGGATGCAGAGGCCAAGAGGAATCCAATGCTAGATTAAGATTAGTCTTTAAGACATGAGATATGGACACAAGTTTCATTTCACCAGCCAGCTCCAGTAAGCGCTCCCTGCGATACACAGCAGAGACCAGCAGAGAGCTCCCTGGGCTCACAGCACCTCAACACCATCCTCACCCCTGCAAGAGGGCCACAGCAGCCTAGCCTGCAAGCCAGGAGAAGCAGTTACCTGAACAGCTTGCCTACTGCTTTGCTAGAGATAGTCTGAACAGCGATACGAGGTAGTCCAGAAGATGTCACTGGTGGGAACTGGGTGTGGTTGAAAGAAGGAAAGCCTGGGGTGAAAGGGTCTCCAGTTCCAAGGTGGGCCTGTGAAAAGCAAGAAGAATCCTCACGTCTCAAAGGAGTCCAACAGTTTTCATCTACACAAGGGCAGGAAGCACTGCTCAGCCAAAGGCCTGCAGAAGGACTGCTGCAGTCTGCAGGTTCTAGAGCACAAAGAGAGGAGCCAGTTGCATACTCACATGTCCAAAGGGGACAAGGGTATCTGTGTTCTCGTAATCGGAGGGGTCCAGGTACATCAGGGCACCAACTGCTCCTGCCGCTTGGGCATTTGCAACCTGAAGCAAAGAACATTAACTACACATTCGTTCTGCAAGAAAGGGGAATTAAGGCAAGTATATAGAGTAACGGTGTGAAGGGTTGTGCTCCTCAATGCCCAACTCCAGAACAGATTTTTAACAGCTACCCGACAGTGACAGATACACAAAGATGACGAATACTAACAGATTAGTCCTACCCCAGGCAAAGCGCGTGTGGGACTCTACAATTGGAACTTTGCCTCAAACCCTGCCCATGTGCTGTTTGCCCCAGGAACTGCCTGCCAGGGGTGTGCGGGGTGGAGGGTCAGTTTTTGGTGTTGCATAGGTGGGGCTGTATCAGGAACAGTGTGGTGAGTAGGACTAAGGAAGTGATTGTCCTCCTGTACTTGGCACTGGTGAGGCCCCACCGTGAGTACTGTGTCCAGTTTTGGGCCCCTCACTACAAGAAAGACAGAGAAGGGCAATGAAGCTGGTGAGGGGTCTGGAGCACAAATCTTGTGAGGAGCAGCTGAGGGAACTGGGGTTGGTGAGCCTGGAGAAAAAGAGGCTGAGGGGAGATCTTACTGCTTTCTACAACCTCCTTTCAGGTAGTTGTAGAGAGGTGGGGGTCGGTCTCTTCCTCCAAGACAAGAGGAAATGACAGCAAGTTGCACTAGGGGAGGTTTAGACTGTACATTAGGAAAAGATTTTTCACCCTTTCAGCATATCAAGCATTGGAACAGGCTGCCCAGGGAAGTGGTTGAATCCCCATCCCTGGTGGTATTTAAAAAACAGGCAGACCTAGTGCTTAGCGATATGGTTTAGTGATGGGTTTTTCCAGTGTTAGGTTGGCGGTTGGACTAGATGACCTGAAAGGTCCCTTCCAACCTAGACGATTCTACGACGATTCGATGACTTCCCTGCTGCTGTTGCTGGGGCTTTCGCTATAGAGGGCGCCCGCGCAAACTGAAAGGTAGAGTGATGGATGCTGCAAGACAGAGCTCAAAAGACTCCCATGTGACCCCCCCACTTCCTAGAACCGCCCCTGCACGCCTCACATGCGAATAAGGGGACACGGAAAGCATAAAAGCTGGCTAAACAAACTACGAGGCGAGCTCGGAGCTCCCATCACCTATGATGCCCTGGGTAAGACCAACAAGACATTGCTGGATCCACAGGTGGTGACTATACTTTCTCTTTCCTCTCAAATCATACTCAAATCATCGTTAAAGAAATAGTTTTGGTGAGTTTTCAACCTTTTGAAAGGTTTGTTTGTGCCTTAATTCCAACTAGGCAATTGAAACTTTACATTAATGTCTGTGGCCTGGTCACGACAGTATGTCCAACACCTTTTTGAACAGTTAGGACACTCCACAGTTAGTGTCTCACCCTATGATTCCTTCAGCTCATACTTGCTCCTCAGAGCAGCTTAGAAGAAAGATGTTATTTAATTTTGATTATGCTCCATCTGTTTTCCCCAGATTAGGTTAGTCTCAAGACAAGATAAGCAGCCACCGGAGGCTCATCTTCACATGGAAAGCAGAGGCAGAGTGGCCAAGCCAGGTCGCCATTTAATACGCCTACAACCCAGCTGCCTCCAGTATGTCACCAGTACAAACACTATTGCAAGGCTAGCCACCAGTTTGAAAAGTGGGAAGGGGATTGGAGAACCAGTGAGCACCCCTTGTGGGGGCACTTTTCAGCTCTGCCCGTGTCTGTGATGCTCGCAGACAGGCAGAGTCTGACTGGAAAAAGTCCTGTGTCCCATCTGAGGGGCAGCTATGGGTCAGACCTACAACAGGACTGGATACAGAAGGGCTCGGATCCTTTAGGCTGTTAGGCTATTCGGTTGTACTCGCTACAGAGGGAATGTTACAACAAGGCAGCCGACTAGGCCAGCAGTGCCACCACCTTCACTTGGTCCAACTCAACAGTCGGCAAAGGACCAAGTGAGACAATGCAGCTGAGCTTTGAAAGTTATCTGGCTGCAGCAGCCAGAGGTTCTCTGGAGGGAAGGCTGTTCCGCTTCTAGCAGCCCTATTGCTGCATATAGCAATGCCGCCAGCCAGCTCTGCACCCCAGGCTGCCTGCCAGCTCCATCACTCCAGATACTTGGCTGTCCCAGCAAGACTGCCAGAGGGCAAGAAGAATGACACCATGAATGGTAACCAGCTCTGCTCAGTCTTGGTGTCCAGACCTGCGTGTGGAGGCTTAGTGCAAACAAGCAAGACTAGGCCTGCAGGGACAAGCCTACATACATGAGTTCTAGAGACCTGAGCTGAGGCACAGAGGTGTGTCTTCAAAAGGAGGAAGCACATCTTCCTGCTGCCAAGTTTGGCCAGCCTTTGGGGCACAGACTGCTTACCTTTTCAGCCAGCGTTATTTTTCCAGCTCTGAAGATGATTATAGTGTTATTCAGTGAAACACCTGGCTTCTGTATCTTCTGAAAATCAGCTTTCCGTCCATAGTTCACGTAGACTGGTTTGCCCTGGAACAGAAACATTGGTTATAAATGCAGCAGTCCTGTGTCAGTAAGATACCTGAAACAGCCTACAGAGTCACAGTTACAGTGACTCCTGGTAACAGCTCAGCAATGTAAACTCCGATCACATGCAATGTGCCTGTTGGAGCAGCACTTCTGTCAAGATTCCTGTCCGGATCCCAGCAGAGACGCTTAAACAGTTACTTCTGATTCTTGTGGAAGTAATAAAACCATATAGACCCACTCCTCACCCCACTCTCCCCACCACCACCCCCAGTTCTTTAACTGGAAAGGGCTTTATACACTCCATATCTTGAAGGGACATAGTTTGGACATTGCCACCCGGTAAGCATGCAAGCTCATTTCCAGGATTTTCTTGGAGTCACTTACAACAACTGAGCCACTCTTGCTGTACGCCACATATGCATCAGGCATCTCCAGTAACTCTTCTTTACCATCTTCCAGAATAGACACTGTGTTGTTGCTACTGTTAAATGTAAAGAGACAGCATTATGTTCTTTCATAAATAAACTGCATATTAAACCAGCTCCTGTATTTCAGTCTGTGCCCTAGCAATTCTGACAAAGTCAATGCAGAGCCTGAAACAGGCAAACTCATCCCAGTACATCTGTGCAAGAATCTCTTCAGAGACATTAACAAAGGCTAATTTACGAGACAGTCAGCAGAAAGAATCTGTGCTTCCAAGTCTCAGTCCCCTCCTAAGAGGAGTTAAGCAAATTAATTTCCCCCGAAATGAAGGGGCAAGTAAGGCACAAGGGTATGAGCTGTCAGCCAACACAACACCTGTTCAACCCTCCTGAGCTGCTCCAGGAGCCACTGCCCGGTCTGCAACACCTGCCTGGGTGACAAGAGAGAGGTGCCCATGCTAACACATGGGCAACATCACAGAAAGTGATTCACAATTTTAGAAACACAGGGAATCTGCCCTTCAGCTGAGTTTTTACTTAGGTTTGTTTTCTCTGCACTTCCTGAACCTGCTTTGAGGAAACAGCTGTCCCAGAAAAAAAATCCAGAGGGCTGCTACCTTGTCCTTTGGATTTAGAAAGCCTGAGAAGAGACAGGAGCAGCTATTGCTTGGCCAGATTGAGGCCTTCTTTGGAGATGGGCAACTAGCTAGCTTGCCATTTTAGCACTGCTTTCAGCAGAAATCGCATGTTTAAGACTTCAGATATTTATGCTGTAAGGAAGAGACCTGCATCTCTTCATTAACATACCTGCCTTTGACCTGCAGTTTGATGTAGTGCTCATCGTTCCACACTTCATCGAAGAGAAAGCTGGTGAACTGCTCATGAATATAGCTGGCAACGTTCTCATCCTCACTCTGGCCAGCTTCAAACGAGTACTTAATTGCTCTTTGCCTGTGGGTAACATAGGTACACCTTAAGCTGCAGCACCAGGTTGCACCGCAGTGCTACAGCCTGCAAACCCAAGCTTGGACGGGCCATTTAAGCCCATGTTTAGACACATGCCACCCCACAACATCTTTAAGGCCCTTGTTCTCCAAAGGAGCCCAAGTTCTACTCACAGGCTGTGCCTCTCATAGCTGTAGCTAAGCTTTCTGGAACTGCTACCTCAAGTTGTCCTGAAGATGTCCCGCTGATAGCTTCTCAAACAACATCTCTCTGAGCTTAGGCCAGTAGAAGACAAGCGGTCCAGGAATCTCTTCTTCCTCAGTTTCATCATCATCCATTAAGTAATATGTGGTAGGAGTCATCTCACACTTGCCACTTGCATCCAGACACCTGCTAGCCTTCTGCATTCGTCCACGATAACTCAAGTAGCCAATGAGAAACCCTAAGGACAGAAACAGGTATTTCTTTGTGCTGCAGGAAGATGTCTAAACCAGCCCAACACCATAAAAATGCATTCAGAGGAGCTTCAGGGTTAAGATGCATCTCTACTCTCGCACCATTTTTGACAAGCTGGCATGCCTAAGGACAGACAGGAATATGCAGCCTGACATTTTGCCTGAGCTGGCATGTTTTCAGGTACACCATAAATCTGATCTTGTGCTTGGCAGAAACCCTCCAGCACCACTTGGGAAGGAGAATGGTTACTTTAGGTCAGTGGCAGTGTTAAAATCCTTGAGACACAAGCACCGGAGGCTTTACTGATACATTGACTCACATCTCTAGAGATTTGTTAAGAGTTAATCAAGGGAAAACCAGTACACTTGCCACATGGACCAATTTGCCCTTTGTTTGACAGTTCCACTGTCAAACTTCACACTTCTTTGTGCCAATTCTGTACCGTTTGTCTGAGCGAGACAGAGTTAGTGACATGAGGCTGCAGCCTGGATCCAGGCTCTTTAATTCTCTCCTGAAACAATACACATTCAAATGACAACAGCCTCAGGTTTGCTCAATACCAGAGTCCACTTCACATGGTCGCCTCCCACCCTTCCTTACCAATCAAGAGGAGGAGGACAGCTGCAATGACTAGGAAGCAGAGGTGCCTGCCAGTCCTCCGTGGAGGAGGCATGCTGGCATGCAGGTGCTCTGGTCTCCCAGTTTCCCCTCCTTCCTCATCATCAGCAGACAGCTTCATCTCCACATGGCTGTTGTCTCCATCCATTTGTCGTGCAATGCTGAAGCGCGTGTATGACGTCGGCTCGCCACCAAACTGTGTTGAAAGACAGTCATGCAGTGGAAGGGTTTGCTACACCAGCCTACAGTCCAAACCAAATACAGCTTGTTCATCTGAAACTGCTCCAGCGCAGCCTGAGCCTTTGGCTGTCAAAAAGTCAGGCTGGCTGCTTTGAACACACCGAGTTGGACTCAGGGTCTCCAAAGTCTATTTAGTATCTGCTTTCCCCACACAAGTTCAGAGCCACGCTGGTCAGAGTCTAGCTTGGAGATACATACATGACACAGCCAACGACCGTTGCATTTCCCATGTGACCCCAGAGCACAGGCTGATTGAAGCTGAAACTCCTGGTCTTAATCAGGAGTGCACTGATCTGACCTGAACATGTGCAACACACACAAAAGGGAACTTTGATCAGGACAGAGGAAAGGGAATGCAGCCCCTCCATGTTGTGCCTTTGAGCCACATCCACTTCAACATAAATACTCTTATCCAGTATCTAGATAATCTTGTATTAAACTGCCCCAGGCTACTTTTAAATTACACTGTTGATGAGTATTATAAAGCAGCTAGGCTGAAGAGAGATGATCCACGGGAATCCTGCTACCTCAGCTAACATGAAAGCTGAGGATCCAACCCTCTCATCCATCAGTCAATGGAACCATTCTACAGGTCTTTATCAGTGCCCAAGCAGAGCAGCTTCCTGGCTGGAGCTCACTTTTCTGACCTGCTGCAACGCACAGTCCAAATGCAGCCTGTGCATGTGGCAGTCGCTCAAATTAACAGAGAGTTAAACTCAGTTCCAGGCGTAGACAGGCACTGAGCACAACCACTCAGCTTCCATTAGCAATGAAATTTCCATTTGTCTGCAGCCACAGTTGTGCTGGGGACAGGCAGGAGACTGGATAAAAGGCCAGAGGAATAGTTGTGGGAGCAACAGTCCCACAGCCTCTCTCTGCTGTACTGGAGAAGCAGCTGGTAGCAAGCGCCCAAGCCGTTTCATTCTCAGCAGCTCACTGACAGTTCTCAGCCCACTCTCTTAACTACAAGTCTATCCCAGCAGTCCCCCTGCTCAGCTGCTTGACATCTTGGCAGAGGACATGCCTCAGCCCTATGTATTCTCCATGCTTGTTCAGAGACCAAACCATCACATTTGCAGTCCTAGCCTAGGGTCATTTCAGTCTAAGCTCTCTAGGACCAGCAGAGCTTGGCTGAGCAAGCTCTGAGCTAGCTCCTCCTGCACATTTGTTTCGAAGCACAGGTCACATTCAAAGGCTGGACTTGTTGTTGAATTCCCACCCCCAAAGTAACATAATAGAACACAAGTCGATTGTCCTGATAGCCATTTAATCAGCTTCCTCAGCAGCACTGGAACATTGTTCTGAGCCTGGAACATTGTTCAAGGCTCAACCAGCTCCTTTATCAGCTTCCTGAGAGACTCAGGACACCGTAGCAGTTAATGATAACTCCACCAGCAACGAACCGCTTATGCCACCTCCTTATCACAGCCAGCTAGCTACACTGAATTTTGGCTCACAACCCACACAGTAGCACCTAACACTACTTTGGATTTGTCATCTCTTCTGATACTGACACAGACGATGTTGAACCGTTCTTCTGCAGTATCATCAGCCCACCAAGAGACAAATGGCACAGGGGAATTTTGTCTTACCAAGTTAGAGATTGCCGCTCTGGCATGGTCCATTGCCTTCTGGAGAAGTGCTCACCAACTTGACCAAAGTCCTAGAAGTTCAGAACACAACAAGTCAAGTCAGGCTGTTCCCTTGCACTACATAAGATGTCCAAGGTCAGTCCCTGCCACTAGTGCAATGCTTGCTCACGGATTTTATGCACATGATTCTATGTAAGTCACAACATCAACCACATCAACCTTGAATGCAAGTGAGAAGTTCACATACTCCCATTGCAAATATAAGTTCTGATGAACAAACTGTCTCCTCCTATTGAACTCCAGGGATGTGGGAGGTGGGGTGCGTGTATAAACAAGCAACACAGTCTCAAAAGGCTAATTTCACCCAAGAGTCTTATCAATGGTAGGGCTACCTCCACTCAGGAAGAGCTGACAAGAGGCACATGCTCAAATGTGAAACCACGTATCTAAGGTTGCTGGGGTCTGTCTCAAGGATGGGATGGAGACAAGAGTCCGACAGGTAGCCAGAGGAGACACAATGCTGTAAAGCGAAGCAGCATAAACTCCTACCCTGCCAAACCACTTCCAAGTGCAAGGTCTCTTCTAGATGGCTACATTCTTTACCACTTTATGAGGGCAATTTCAGTTTTGAACAGTCTCCCAGAATAGCCAGGAGCAACTTTCCAATAGCATTTCAGTAACCTGGATTTCAGTAACAGCTTGGATTTCTCTAGACAGCAAACTTATCTGAACGGTAAGCTGTAAGTGATTTACTTCAGCATTTTTTCTTGAAAAGATGCTTGAAAAAGCTTCATAAGTTAGTGACTAGGCAACTTGGGACAGGCATTTAGGTTGGGAGCATGCAACTTGAGTATGCCCTCAAGCAGCGCTGCTAGAAAACGGCTTTGAACTGGTCTTCAGATGCGCGTGGATTAGCTTTACACCTGGGATGTCTGCAATATAAGCAGGTTTTAGTTGACAATCAAAGGTTAACAGTGGCCACTCGCTCATTTCACCTTGCGTTTAGAGCAAGAGTACATAGAGATTAATCCCTGGCAGCTTTGAGAAGCCTTTTCCAAGTGACAACCTGGGGCCCAGGCTCCCACCTGGCAGGCAGGGCACAACAGGGCATGCATAGGAAGAGGGTCCTGAAAGCCAGGCCAGGGGGAGACCCAGGGGAGGGCAGAGGGCCTGGCAACCCTGGATGCGGGCAGGGATGGATGCTCCCCGGGAGAGCGGGGCCCTCCCGAGCCCCTCACGGCCCAAACCCCCCCACCAGCCCGGGGGCAGAGCCCAGGGAAGGCACCTTCCCTCCTCCCGCCAAACAGCCCGGGAGACGGCCAATAACCCCCAATCCCTCAAGAACAGGGTAAAAAGGCGGCGGGGGAGGGAGAGGAGGGGAGGGGGAGTAGCCTCCGCCGAGGGGCTGGGCAGCCCCGGTATCGCGGGCAGGGCCCGGCTGCGGGCCGCCAGATAAGCGGTGCGGCCGATATGCCGCCGTCCGAGGACACGTCTCCCCTCGCCCTCTCCCGGGCCGCGGGGCC
>KZ506404.1:211528-237367 GCA_002844005.1 Limosa lapponica baueri
GGCACGGATGATTTAAACGTGGGCCCTGGGTGTCGTTTTCCCTGGAGCACGTGAAGCAGGTCAGCACCCTAAGGGCAAGTCTCCAGGGAGAAGGGCTGCGACTGTCCCAGCTCTTGAAAACAAGCCAGCCCCATGCCTCTGCCAAATTGCTGACCTTCCCATCCCAGCCGGTCTGCCCTGTGACAGCCTCCAGTCCTGGGCAGGCACCGTCCCCCCCATGTCCCCTTCCAAGGGACGGTGTGCCAAAGGCAAATGTCCATGGTGGGCTATGCGGAGGCACAATCTTGCCTGTCCCCCCTGTTTTGGTGGGTGTCCCTTGGGATGCACACACGGCGGAGGCAGGCCCTTTCTTGGTGGGAAAAGCTGACTTTACCCTAGGGGGACAAAAAATGTCAGTTTATATTTTTGTCTCGGTGTGGCCTGAAAGTTGAAGTCTTTCCCTCAGCTAAAACAACTCTTTGGTCAAGCCAATGGAAACAACCTCTCCTGCTTCCTCCCCCACTAAAGAGCGGGCTGATATTTGTGCTTACCTCCTGACTCTTAGCCATCCTTGGCCCATAAAGGAATGGTCAGCAGGGACCGTTTCTAGCTCCAGCCTCTCCTTTAGCTCTGCTTGGCTCAGTCTGTCCACAAGAACTGCCCCAGGGGCTGCTGAGCCCGCTGTGCCAGTGCAGGCACCCGCCCTGGCTCCCTCCTCAGCCGGCTGCAGCCGTGGGTTTTGTTGGGTGTGATTACTCTGCTCTGGAGAAAGCACCTTTCTTTGCCTCTGCAAGTCCCAGCGGCTTTTACGGCTTCCTCCACATGTCAATTTGGAGGTTTTATTTATTACCCCGGGATGTAAGAGGGGCAAAGGTGCGTGTGGCGATGCACACCTCTCCGGAGGAACTGGTGCTGCCCCATCCCTCCCTCCTCCTCCTCACCACTGGAGCCTGGGAGTGAAATGCCTTGTCCCTTCGCTTTATCCCTCAGCCGGGACCTGGGGGAAGAAGTGAGGCCCAGGAGGGAGGCTTGGCCAGGGCTGAGCATTGCTTTGCTGTCAGTGAACAAGAGCTGGTGATGCTGGACCCCCACCACCCTCTGCCTTAGCTCCCTGCACCCCGTAGGGTGCTGTGCTTGTGGGCACCAGCCAGGTGGACCCAACCACACGCACCTACATGTCTACGTCTCAAGTATGGGCACACACACCCCTAAGTCCACACGTACGCCCCTATCCACATGCACACCCAACACGGGCACCTACGAGTGTGCCCACACCTCTCTGGGCATGTCCACCCCCCTGCCCCTCTGCCCTCTATCCTGCCAAAGCAAGAGGGAGTGGGCAGTGGGGCAGGAGCGCTGGCCTGGCACGCTGGCATGGATTCAGCACTGGCGGAGGCAACAGGAGCGGAAGGGAGGTGTTTTTCTTGGTTCCCACTGAGCTGCACTCAGGATGCTTCCCACCTCCCACCTGTGATGGGAGGCAGCATCACTCGGAGAGAGCCTTGACCCACCGAAGGCTGAAGGGTTTCCCCCGGCAAGCAGGACTGCTCCCCCTGCCTGACCCATAGCTGTTGAAGATGTCCCCATGGGGTGGCCGAGGCCGGTGGGTGGGTGTCATGGAGCTGGGAGGGCTTGGGACCATCAGGGGAGCAGCACCCCCCTTCCACAAACACGCTGTCTCTCTGCTGGGTCTCTGGGAAAGTATTTGTTGGTTTGAGGCAGGGCTTTTTAAAAGCCTCAGCATTTTCACCTGCAAGAGAGACAGACAGACAACTATGAAAATAGAACTTCCAACCAAAGCAAATACCTGCAGCCCACGCCGAGTGTGTTTTTACCTCGTCATTCTCAAAAAGCAAACATGTGCAGTGAAGCACAATATTTTAGGTGGCCATGGCAGAAAAAAAGCCCCTCTGTTTTTCAAACAAGGTGCCTTTTCATTCGGAGGCTGGCGGTGGCTCTGAGAAAACCAGTGACGTTTCACCGGGCCGCCCACTGGAAATTCAAACGTTGCCTTATGGCCGCAAAACGCTTCTTTGCATCCCGAGAGCTGGGAGGAAGTGGCGCCCGAGGGTGTGACTGCGGCATTTCCGCAGGATCCCCCTAGCCGGGCAGGGGACCGCCGGCCGTTTGTTCGTCCCCTTTGAAGGAGACAAAGCCCCCCGCCATGCTGAGCCCCACGGCTCGGCCGCTTCCGCTCCGGCCGAGCACGGCACCGTCGGACGTGTGAGGCTCCCTTCAAAAGGGAGGAGAAGGCTGGAGTCATCAAAGCTGCTCCGATGGCCTCAGTCGAGATGGGACTAGGGTTTCATCCAGTTTCTGCAGGGCTTCTTCCTGCTCACGGTGGGCTCCCTTTCCTCCCATGCCAGGGACAAGCCCCATCATCATCCTCCTCTCCTCCAGCCAGGAGATAGACCCTTGGGGTGACGGGAACGGGAAGCTGGGCATTGCGAAGGGCAGCACCCTGTCCTGAGCATTCCCTTTGGTCACCTTCAAGGGGACCCTTGGGCAGGAGCAGCATGTCCAGTTCCCTGGGAACACTGCTTTGGAAGTGTGATTGAGGCTACGGCTCGGGCGATAAGCGGGTCTGTAAGGAACGAGCTGCACCTCTCTGGAGGTCACTCCCACCCCACCTCACTGCAATATACTACATAAGATCCTAGATAGTATATGAAGTCATATATATATGTGTGTGTGTGTGTGTGTACGTATGTACGGCTTTTCCATGAAAAAAAAAATAACAAGAAAAATACATATGGGGTCAAGAAGCCTCAGGAGTTTCAGGAAAAGGCACTTTGCTGACCCAGGGTTGGGCCACTGAGGTCCCACGAGCCAGTCCCCTGAGGGGTGACCCTTCTGTGAAACTTCCACTTGTGCCGATGTCCCCTTCTCTCCTCAGTCTGGAGCCTGTTCAGGGTGGCAGCATCCGCGGTGGCACCCAGACCTGCCACCTGGGGACGGGGGCAGGAGGGTCTCTGGGGGCGTCACCAGGGCTGTCGCAGAAGCTGGCCCCATGGCTGTGGCTGGGCAGTGTTTCTGAGAGCCAGAATGGCAAGGAGTGGGGCACGGGGGGGTGGGGGGAGGATTTTGCCCACGCACCCTCTGCACCACTTCTGCCTCTCGGGAGGGCGCGGGACGGGGTGATGGGACATGCCGGGGGTGGCTTTCGGCTGTTCCGTGAAGTGGCGTGCTGCTCTGGTTACCGAAAATCCCCTGCCTGCCTCGCGCTCACGGCCAGGGGGAGGGGAACGGGTGACGCAGCCCTCTCTGGGGGTGACACCCTCAGCCTGCCGCACGCCTCCGGTCTCCCCATCGCTGCCCCACAGCCGCCCCACTGCTGCATCGCGCCGCCCCTGGCTGGGCAGGGGGCTCAGGGCTGCGGAGGGGGCTCGCCTGGTGTGTCCGGTGGGAATGATCCTTACCCCCTCGTGCTGGGACAAGGGGGATTTTCCCTGCCCAGGAGGGGAGCAGGACTCCTAACCCACTGAGACCCTCCGAGGCCAGCATTTCTCCCCGTGACCTTGAGGCAGAGCGGGGAGGCAGCCGGCAGCTGAAATGCCATTGCGGTCTGTAAGTGACATCCGACACTGGACTCTCCCCAGGCATCGGAGCGATGACAGACTGAGCCCTCTCTGCCTTCATGCTGCGGGGCTCTTGCCCCATTTTACAGATGGGGAAACTGAGGCACGGTGGGGTCCTTGGCCCAGCCTTGCTGCGAGCCCGTGGTGCAGCCCTGGGGGTTTGCAGGGTGCTGTGAGGTGTTTTCCAGTGGCAGAGGACTTGCTCCCCACTGGGAAGGGGAGGCTTTGAGGGGGGCTATTGCTCTGCCAGGGGGTCCAGGCCTTGTGCCACCACAGCTGTGCTTCCGGGGGAGCCAGGGAGCCTTCCCTTGCCTGGAGAAGGGTACTTGCAGGGGCCTGGTGCCTCACACCCCTGCAGTAGCCCCCCTGCCCTCCTTGCTTGCTGCTCCCTCCTGGCTATATCTCCCAGGGATGGTGGCTCCCACCCTGCTGGCTGCCTCCCGGGGCAATCGATGGGGACCACACGGGCCTTATCATCTGCAGGCCAGCCATGGGCAGGGCTCCCCACCATCCCTATCAGCAGGGTGGCTCCAGACCTGGGGCCAAGGGGAGCCAGCCCCATCCCTGCTGCGCTGGGGCCATGGTGGGGGGGCATTGCCATGGCCCGCCCCCCCGCTGGTCATTCCAGGGGGACACTTGAGGGGCCCGGGACCCCTCTCCAGCCCGGTGGCGAGTGTGACACTGCCGGATTTGCAAGGGTCCAGCCGAGGCGGTGGCACCGGGTGGTTGTGAGCTGCTGTGGAGCACGTGAAGGCGGATGGTGACAGCAGCCTCCCGTGACTGTCACCAGGATCTGCCCTCCCCCGCCCCCAACCCCATCCACTTCCATCAAACTCTCAGCGGCGGTTTCCTCGCAGGGGCGAAGCTTGCAGGGGGCCGGGGGAGGGCCAGGCAGGGCCAGCGCCCTGGGAAAGGCTTTCCTGTCCCTTTCACAAGTCTGGTTGAGTTCCACATTTTATTTGTTTCTCTTGAGTCGCGCCCACCCTCCTGCTTCCAGCAGCTCGGCAGGGTGCTGCCGGGACACCTGCGGGGACGGGATGCCGCCTCTTCCCTAAACTCCTGGAATGTGGGGTACCAGGGTCATCTGTGGTCATGCAGAGGATGGGGGAATCCCTATGATGAAGTGCCCCTGGAGTGTGGTTTCCCCCAGAATTGGGTGCCAGGCATCCCCCCACGCCATGGGGTCCCATTGCTCTCGGGGTGCCGGTCCTGCCTGGCACAGGGACCGGGCACAGCAAGGGATGTCCCTTAGGAGAGGGAGTGTCCTGGCCACTCCGTACCACTGAGCAGAGTCTGTCCCTCTGTGTCCTGGGACAGCAGTGACCATGGATCACAAGAAGCTTGGAGTGAAGGTCTTTATTGTCCACTTCTCTGGCTGGATTGCAGCCTGAGCTGGCTGTGAGAGTCTCACTCAGAGTCTTCGCTGTCGACCATAGCCCCAGGCCCTGGGTGGGAGAGGAGAGCATGAGGAGGAACATGTTTTGGCCTCCTACCAGCTCCTACCAGGGCTTTGAACGAGGATTTTCCTTCCCTGCCATGTCCTGGCCATGGGGAAGCCAGTGATGGTTGTCTGGGAGCCCACCATGCCCACTGGGGTCGGCCCCTCCAGCCATAACCGCGGGGAATTAGAGACGGGTGGAAAACTGCCCAAAAACCTGTGCAAATATTTACATTTTGAGCAAATACTTTTCCAAGTATTGGGGAACGCTGACAAAGCAGCAGCGTGGGTGATGCAGGCACGCCGAGAGGGTCCGCTTGGCTTTTTTTTTTTTGGGCAGGATTTCAATGGCCAAACAGTTTTGTTTTTTTTTAAATAAAAAAGCTGACCAAGCAAATGGGGAGATTTGCCAGTGCTGCCGCTGGCCCCTTCACCAGCTCCTCGGGGCAAAACAGCTACCCCCCACCATGCCGAGGGGGCTGTGAGCCTTCAAACCACCCCCATGCCCCAGGTGCCATAGCTCCTGCCTCAATGCTCCACTTTCCTTCTCTGCTGAAGGGATTTGGGGCAGGAAAGGGGCTCCCCGTGTCTGGTGCTGCTCTGCCCTGGAGTATCCCAGGGGTCTGGGGCTAAGTTTGAGCTAGTGGGGCTTGCCCAGAGCCTTGTGTGCCTCTCCCCCTGCCGCTTCGCCCCGAGTCCTGCCCATGCCAGGGGTTGCTCACCTGCCATTGGCTCCTGCTTGTCCTGCCAGATTTTGGCCATGGTAGCAACCTGTGTGGAGAAGGGTGACAGCGGAGAAGAGTGGCCACGGACCCTGGTGTGGTCCATGCCCACCCCAAGTGGGTACAGGGTCTGGAATAACAGGAGAAGTTGGGGGTACCCCGGGCTACCCCATCCCACTGCATTTTCCCTCTCCACACCCATCTCCACCAGCTTCCAAGGCAGGTCAGAGCAAGCAAGTCGCAGGCATGTCCTGTCCTGCCAGCGCAGGGAGGGTTTAGGGCCATGGGCTGCAGGGACCAGAGCCTTGCATATCACCGCGGGGCAGCTCTGGGATGGTGACTCCTAGCCCCACTGCGTGCCACCCACAGCAGGATGGTGCGATAGACTTGTCCTGGCCATATGTGGTGAGGGTGGGCTTGGGCACGGTGCTGGGGCTGGGGGCTCGGTGCAGGTGGAGGTGGGTCAGTGCTGCTGGGTGTCACCCATGCATCCGGCACTGAGAGGGGAGTGTGTGCAGCGATGGAGCTCCCCATGCATGTGTATGCATGCATGGTAGGACCAACTCATGCAGAGCATCGATGTGTGGAGCTGCCCCCCTGATCTGGGCTTGGGGTCCAGCCACATCCTACATCTCCCTGCTGGGCTGGTGAGATGCTCCATGCCCTGCAGCCATACCTGCAACCACGAAGTATGCAGTGCTTGGGAGATGGAGGGGATCCAGGGCTGAATCAGGCTCAGGCAGACACTGGCGAGGAAGGTCATCATGATGCTGGAGCAGTGAGTCAAGGACAAACAGACGCAGGTGGGCTGGCCAAGGGGACCACCGCATGCCCCTGTGCAGTGGGCACCTGTGGGTGGTGCTGGCCCCGGGGCCACGTGTAGGCAGGGGAATAGGCTCCTGCATGCGACTGCCTGGGTGGTGCAGCACATGTGCCTGCGTGCCAGGGCAGGGCTCTGCCTCCCCCGGCCAAGGATACATGCACATCAGCACCATGATGATGGTCCACAGGGGGATGATCACCAGGTAGATTAAGCAGAGCAGCAGGGCTGCCATGACACAGCTCGCAGTGACCATCACGAAGAGGCAGAGGCAGCAGATGTTGTGGGAGCTGATGTGTTCCTTCAGCCGTAGGCAACGCTGGTAAAACTGGTGCGGCACAGGGATGCAGGGTGGGGAGTCCCCGATAGGTCCCATGCACCCCATGGGGCTGCCCTCTGCTGTGTGTGCAGGGAGGGTGTCTTCTTGTGCAAGGTGGGGGTGAGCGTGTGTGTGTGTGCACAGGGAGTGCAAGGGGTGTCTGGGTGCACAGGGCTGGGTGTGCAGCGTGCAGGAAGTGTGGACAGGGGTGTAGGGTGCAACACGGACAGCTGTGTGGGCACAACACATAGGGCTGGGTGTAGAGTATGGTGTGTAGGGGCTGCAGGGAGCAGGGCTGGGTGTGCAAGGTGTAACCTATAGGGATGGGTGCATATGGGAAACAGTGCGTAGGGATAAGCATGCAAGCTATAGATGGGGTTTAGGGCGGTGCAGTAGGTGTGGGGGCACAGTATATAGGGCAGGACGGGTTGGAAGGGTATACAGTGTGTAGGGACAGGGGTACAGGACTTGGTTAATGGGGCTGAGGGGAGGGATGTGGTGGGGTGGGTAGCATCTCAGAGACATGGAGAGCCCCCCAGCTCCCAGAGTACCCCACATCCCCCACCTCCGCGGAGGAGCTGCAGTGGGGGCAGCAGAGGATGTGTGGCCAGCTGTGATGGTGACACCTGTGCCAGCAGCATCGACTCATTGTGCTGCAGAGCCCCTGCTTCAGCCTGTCCTCCCAGGCCACTGCTGCAGGAGACACATGGGGGGACTGTGTCCCCTCAGGCCCCTGGGACCACCCCACCACAGAGCAGGGTGGGGATACCCTGATACCCTGTCACCCCAACTAGCTGGAGGAGCCCCAGGGTTGACTAAGCTGAGCAGGACCAAGCTGGCAAGAGCCAGGAGGAAGAAGACAGTGGTGGAGCTGGGGACACTGGTGTGAAAGAGCAGCTCTTCTGCCCCACGTCCCTGGAATGGGGCTTGACCCATGGCTATGGGGCAACTTACAGGAAGGAGACCAGCGAGCTCAGGGAGATGAGGGTGCTGAAACAAAGGGGAATGAGAAGCTCTGTGGTGGGCTGGGCAGCTGCAGGGCCCCAGCCTTGGGATGTAGGGCATCTTGCTCCCATGGAAGCCACAGCACAACAAATCCCCCCATTCCATTCCCGTAGCAACCACAGCACCCCCCCCCCCCTTCCTCCTTGCCCTCCCATCCCATTCCCATGGCAACTGCAGCATCCTGCTCCCATGGCAGGGTGCTGGGGACCTGTTTGGGGTGCTGGTGCCACTCTGGCTTCAGAAGGAACCCATTGCCAGAGGGGCAAAGGGTGGGGGCTTGAAAGTCCCTGGGAACGCAGTACAAACCAGTGCTCATTTTCCTTGTGGTGCTGGAAGGACATCAAGAGCCGTGGGCACTTCTGGGACCCATGAGGATGCTGGGATCCACCTAGGGCAAGGATACGCTGTTCCCCACGCCTAACACCCCAACTCCCCACTTGGTGTGTCCCCTCCAGCCCAACGTCCCCCTCCCCATGCCCAGGCTCTGCTTCTGTCCCACGAGGCCACGGCGCTGAGCGCTGGGCCAGCCCTGCCCTCTAGTGTCTTAGGAGCTGCTCTCAGCAGGGCTCAGCCCCGGGCGGCTCGGAGCTGAGCCCTTGCAAACTCCTCACATGGCCCGCAGAGCCAAGCAGGGTCCGGCAGGCTTCCCACAGCCCCGCACCATCACCTCCCATCCAGCCAGCGCTGCCGGGGGGAGACACGAGGACGAGTCCTGGACCCTGCATGGCACCATGGGGACCCCTGGCAGCACGAGCCCACCTCCGGGGTGCCCGAGGGGGTGCGTAGGCAGCGTCACCCCAGCACAGGTGCCCTGCTCCCCACGCTTTGGGGACGCGCAGGCGTGCCAGCATGGGTGACAACCACCTTCCCCGGCACCCCGGGGTCAATAACCGGGTGGCCAAGGGGGCACACCAATGGGCGCCCACAGCGGCGGGAGAGGGAGGGGAGCGCTGGGAGTTGCTGGTTAAACTGGAACAAGGCGTGGCGGCCTCCCCGCGGTCCCTGCCCTGGGGACTCTGACCCCGTGGGCCGGCGAAGGGAGCCGAAGCAGCCGGTGCCGAGCAGCCCCGCAGCCGCTGGGACAGAGGCAGGGAGGAGCGGAGCAGGATGGACCCCACCATGGAGCTGGCAGAAGACCCCAGGTGGGTGCTGGGGACACCCGTGCCACTTCGTAGCCAGGAAAATCCAACTTTTTGGATCAGGATTTTGGGTTATTCCCTCTGTAAAGGAAGGGAGGTGCCTGGGGGTGAGGCGAGCCGGCCAGAGGACACCAGGGACCCTGCAGGGCTGTGTGTCCCCATGTCCCTGCCATCCCCATGCAGCACTCCCCTTCTTCTCTGCAGGTTCCCCCTCCCGTTGGTGGAGATGCTGATCAGGAACTTCAGCGTGCCAGCTGCCTGCTTCTCTCTGCCACCCACCTCCCGGCAGCTGCTGCAGCGTAGGTGGGGGGACTGGGTGGGGGGGACCCTCCTCTTGCCACTGGTGGGAGCAGGACAGGGATGACAGAGGGAGGGTGGCTGTGGTGGGTGCAGGCAGGGGAGGGCTGCCAGGGTCTCAGCCTCCCACCCCGTAGCCCTGCCTGTGGGGATGGAGGTGGCCAAGGGAAGGCCAGCACTGGCGCAGGTGACATGGGACATGGGAAAAGCACCAGTTCTGGAATGGCCAGACGTGCCGAGGATGTGGCAAGGGGCTTCCCAAACCTGTGGAGTGGTGGGTTGGGTGGCAGCTCCCTGCTGTGGTGGCCCCAGGGGGGACAGGACAGGATGGAGATGGCTTCTCACCCCTCCATGGCAGATCTGGATGTGGCCCAACTCACCATCATGGGCCTTGCCACCATCATGACGCTGCTGTCAGTTGCAATCTTTGTGGAAGAGGCTTTCTACCTCACCCGCAAGATCCGCTGCCCCATCAAGATGAAGACCCTCCGCTGGAGCAGCTCGGCCCCTACGGTGAGCTGGGGTGTGGGGATGGTGGGGGGCATCACTCCAGGGGGCTAGGGCCACCCCAGAGGTGCCAGCCCATAGGAGGGGGGGCAGCAGTGTGCCAAGTTTGCATTTCCCCCAGGTTGTGTGTGTGGTCAGCTGCTTCGGGCTATGGTTCCCACGCTCCATGATGGTGGTGGAGATGGCTACCACGGCGTAAGTATCACCTACACCGGAGCAGGGGCACCAGGGAGCCCACGGGGCCTGACCTGCCTTCCTCTTCCTCTTCTCCAGGTACTTCTCCATCTGCTTCTACATCATGATGCTGGTCATGGTGGAGGGCTTCGGGGGGAAGGAGGCGGTGCTCAGTGCTCTGAAGGACGTGCCCATGGTGGTCAGCACCGGGCCCTGCTGCTGCTGCTGCCCCTGCCTGCCCCGAATCACCATGAGCAAGTGAGGGATAGTTGGGGTAACCCCCTGCCCCTGGGGAGGGCTTTCACCCCCTGCTTCTGTTGGGTTGGTAGAGAAGTCCCTGGGCAGGGGCTCAGGGACCTCAGGGTGCTACCGGTCTCTCTCACTGTGCCAGGAGAAAGCTTCAATTGATGTTCCTGGGGACCTTCCAGTACGCCTTCTGCAGGGTGTTCGCTGTCTTCCTGGGGCTGGTCCTGTTCACTGACGGGAACTATAACCCCGCTGACGTGAGTGCCAGGGCACAGGGATGGGCAGGGTGACGTCCTGGATGAGGACATCACCTTCGGATGAGGGCCTCCACCAGCCCTCACCTTGCCCAGCAGGTTTATCAGCCCAGGCGTGTTTTCTCTGTGTCCCCCACCCCCCCAGATCTCGGCAGAGAGTGTGGCCCTCTGGATCAACACCGTGGTCGGTGCCTCCACCCTCTTTGGGCTGTGGGCCCTGGGCATCCTTTTCCGTCAGGCCCGGACGCACCTGGCTGAGCAGAACATCCAGGCCAAGTTCTCCTGCTTCCAGGTGAGCCCCTGTCCTGCACGGCTTCCCCCTGGGTGAGAGGCTCCTCCCGTGTGAAAGGGGAGGAGATGGTGGGGCAGGAGCTACTGGTGGGCAAGAGCCAGGTCCAGCTGTGGGAGAGTGGGGAAAGCAAAGGGCAGGAGCCTGGCAGCAGCACAGCACCCACCATCTCGGGTGTTGGTGGTTGCAGATCCTCCTCGTCCTGACGGCACTGCAGCCCGCCATCTTCAGCATCCTGGCCAACAATGGCAACATCGCCTGCTCGCCGCCCTTCTCCTCCAAGGCCAGGTCCCAGCGTAAGTTGGGAGATGGGGAAGCAGCATTGCCTGTTCACAGCCGAGTCCCTCTGTTGCACAGCGGGGCCCAGGGAACGGGCACAGCTGATGAAGGCAGCTTCAAATGACCCTTCTCCTCTTCCAGAGATGAACATGCAGCTATTGATCCCGCAAACCTTCATCCTGGCCGTGGTGACCCGCATGTACTACCGCAAGCAGGACGACAAGCCGGGCTACCAGCCCGTCAGCTTCCCACCCATGGGCACTCAGGTCAAGGCGTGAGCAGGGGGGACCAAAGTGGGTGCCGAGGGGCAGAATGATGCCGGGGAGCCAGTCCGCCCTGTACAACCATCTCCTCCTCATCTGGCCCTGGGAAGCTGCCAGCAGTAGAGGAGGCAGAGGGGGAAAGGGCATCTTGGCGTGGGGTGAAAGGGTCTGAAAGCTGAAGGCCACAAGCCAAAGGGATCCGTGAAGCTGCCTCCAGCTTGGGGGGCTCTTGGTCTGGCACTGAATAAAGATAAATTTGTACCTGAGTCTTGTGTTGGTGACTGGGCTTGGATAACCCCAGGGTGGGTGGGAGATGACCCCACACAGGGGGAGGAAGATGGAGCCCAGACCAGCACAGCCATGGCTTGGGGCTGTCACGAGGTGCCCAACGTCCAGCTGTGACACTGACCTCTGGGTGCTGCTGGCTGGGGTCTGATGGCCAAGGCAATGCCAGGGCAGCAGTATGTTCTCCTGAGACCTCTGGGTGGGTCTGGCCTGTCCCTGGGGCGTGTCCTCCACAGCAGCGGCTGCTCCTGAGAGAATGGTGGGAGCATCCACACCTGCCAGTCTGGTGCTAGGCAAAGGAAGCAGCCTTGAGGCACCTTCATAACACAGTCAATTAGTTAATTGCCTTAACACAAGTCTTAACCAGCCTTGAACAGGATCAGGACCAGAAGTAGTATCTACAACAGAGGTGGGGATGGACATCAGGAGCAATGACGACTTCCAGAAACCTCTGGGTTATCTTTTTCTCCCCACTGAAGCATCATCTCACTCAAATGACTGCCAAGATGGCAGGTGAGGAGACCACGACATGAGCTGGCTGTGCTAGGATGGCAGAAGGGATCTGGCACACACTAAGTAAAATGACTTTGCGCTTATTTGGCTAAACGTTAAAAGCCAAAAACCCAACTCCAGAAGAAGCCAGTAAGACACACGGGTGCGCACACAGGCCCATAAAGAGAAACCAGCAGAGCGAACACTGACTGGGAAGAGCCTGCTCGAAGCAGCCCCTGCTGCAGGGCTGGAGGTGATGGCAGGACCGGGTGATGCAGGGTGGCTGGAGATGGGCAGCAGATGCCAGATCATCAGCACTAAGACCAGAGCCTGCTGCTGGGCACCGCCATAGCTTCCCCCGATCTGCACCCTCCGACCCTAACACCTCCGGGAAGTGTGACACGTTGGGGAAGCGAGGAGTCAGAAAGCCAAAGCTCCCAACTTTTATTTATTTGATTCATCTTGGGAGAAAAAGCAAGTTTTCTGTCCCATGAGGAGGGGGAAAAAGTGACTCTGAGCTTTTTGTGGGTGTCTGTGTTCAAAGTGAAACTGCTCAGCCGGGAGATGCACTGGTGATTAGTTATGAGATTGCCAAATTTGACAGACTGCCGGCAACAGCGCACAGCCATGACCAACACGGCTTTCTAGGCCCCCGCAGAAGCGCTGGGGACAAGCAATCTCCTGGTTTTGCCAAGAAGCAAAATATGGGACTCGTACCCTGCCGTCAGACAGCCAAACCTAGCTCCTTCTCCGAGAGCAGGTAGGAAACCCACACCTCTACAGCAGCAAGAAGCCCTCCCTGAAGGCAAGGGGCAAGACGCAGGGTCATAGAATCATAGAATGGTTAGAGTCGGAAGGAACCTTAAAGATCATCGAGTTCCAACCCCCCTGCCATGGGCAAGGACACCTCCCACTAAACCAGGTTGCTCAAAGCCCCATCCAGCCTGGCCTTAAACACCTCCAGGGATGGGGCATCCACAACTTCCCTGGGCAACCTGTTTCAGTGCCTCACCACCCTGTCCCAACAAAGTCACCACTACTGCCAAATGTATTCACTGCTCCAGCACTCCAGGCCCCAAAATAAAGTCCTGACCCTCTATAAAATGCACAAAATCATGTCAGTGCAGGTTTGTGCTGTAATTTCCTCAAGAGATGAGAAACCTTTGCCTTCAACCCTCAGCAGCACGATGTTAGAGTGCCACACTTCTCATGCCTTGCCTCTACCAGCATCCTCAGCACCTTTCAGCTTTGCCCTGCTGCTGCTGTTCTCTGCCATGAGAAAATCCTCTCCCAGGGGCTGGCCGGTGGTGCCAGCAGCCTCACATCCCAGATGTAGACAGAAACTGAGGTAGGGGTGGCCTTGCAGGAGTCGACACCTCTGGATTTAGCAGCCTCAAACTCCACATGTTCTTCAATGTATGCTAGTAAAGTTTAATTTTTCCACTCTACCTCTTACTCTTCCAAACAAGCATCTGGAAGAGACATGCTGGAATTAAGCAAGAAGTGTGGGATGGGCGAGGGATGTGCCGGAGAACACCGAAGCAGCAGCAGTGGGTATATCTGCGGGTAACAAGAAGTTCCTGGAGAACGTGGCTCACATGTCTTGCCCAGAGATCAAGCTCTGCCCTATTCCTGACAGGACAGGGCAGCACTGGAAAGAAGGCTGGTGCAGCAACCCAGGAGGAAATAGGAAAAACAAAGTGTGTGGAAAAAAAAAAAAGACTCGTCTGGGATTCGAGTGTCCATTTTAATTTAAGTGCAAGGAGGAAGCAGGGATTATTGGTTACAATAATAACAGCTCTGTTATTCCAAGCTACATGTAAAACCATGGCTGGCTTCTTACCAAGCACCCCAGGTTTTGCAGGGAGATCAAGAAATACGTTAAGGTCTCTGCAGAACCAACCACCATCCAAACACCATTGTAATCCAAAATCACAGAACACTGTTGCATAACTTGTGTTTAAAACAATAGTAAGGCTCTAAAGCAGCCTGACCTTTGTGATCCGGCTCGGGAAAGCAACGTAACACCCATACTGAGGGACGGGTGAGGAAGGGAAGGTGGGGAGGATGAGGGAAGAGAGAATGTGGGTGATACAAAGTAAGTGCTCTACCACTCATAAACAACTGGCTTGTTCCAAGTGACCATTATTTGCTCCTTACAGCTTAAAATCCACAGCAGCCAGCCACACTCCCAGAGCCGTGCGGGTCCCTGCTGAGAGAGGTCCAAGTGGCAGATGAGGAATCCCCAAAATACCTTTTCCCACATCAGCTCTGGCCTCAATAGAAGCACAGAATCTCTGTCAAGCCCTTAAGGCAGCATGACAAAGGATCAGCAAGATAAAAGCTGGAAAGAAGCAGCAGCCCACTCCTACCACAGGGCTCCCGTGTCCCTTGGAAGGCTCCTTACATGCGCTGCTCTCCAGATCCCGCATCCTGCTCTGGAGACCTCCCTGCAGTATGACTGACCAGGCTCCGAGCTGCTCCCAGCACAGTAGGAGGATACAGGCAACTCAGCCCAGCAGCTCCATCCAGAGACAACGGATATCACAGCCAAACCCAAACAGAAAAGCAAGTGGGAGCTTCACAGCTACGTGACAGACAGTCCAGCCCCTCCAGTGCTGGCTGCTGGGACAGGGCACCGACCTGCTCCGTACACGGGCATGCAGCATGGGGAGGGCAACTGCCCACGGGGAGCCGCAGGCCACAAAGCTCAGTGCTCATTACAGACACAACAATAGGCACGACTTGGACCATGGTTTCAAACGAGCAGATTACACGTTTAAAATCTTAAAAAGCTGCAGCGCTCTCTGATGCTCTTTCTGGCCCACCTCAAGGAGCGGAGTAAGCGGGCACAGATTTGTGCATTGAGTGCGCAAGGCAGGAAACTGTCAGATGGGACCGGGACCCTTCACTGGGGTAAAACGTGCCCTTCATTTGTCCAGCTGCACACACCAACCCGGACAGCGAAACCGGCTGTACATGAATTCATGGTTTGTCCTTATAGCAGCGACTTCACGGCACCAGTGTAAAAGACTGCTCCAGTCCCTAGAGCACAGCAACTGAAACACAGACAAGGACGCACAGAGCACAGTGTTGAGGAGCCATTTGGACAGACAGCAAGACTTATTACACACCAGAGACTGGGACAAGGAACTTCTCCAAGGAGTACACACATTCATTTCCTACCTGGGCTCTCACACACCCAAGGAAACGCACAGAGAGCAGGTGCCCCGAAGCAAAGGTTAATTCTCTTCTCTCCAACAGCAACTGAGGGCTGAATTTTAGCTCAAGATTTAGCAGTCTTGTTAAGATTAGCTGGAAAGGCCTTTCCCCTGCAGCCCCCGTACACATTTGGGGCCGTGAATGCCACATGCTTATGGGGAGCGCAACTCTATGGTGCTGTGACTTCTTCCAGGGTGCAACTCCTGCGTGCTAAGCTGGTAGCCCCCTCCCCAGCACGTCCTCACTGCCACACGCCGGGAAGCTCAGATAAGAGGTGCACAAGCACTACAGGGTCTGCTGGACAAGATTCCTATCGGCTCCAGGGCAGCAGAGATGTCTCTATTTCCTAGAAGCTTCTTTACACCACCACTCCCTGTGTGCTCTCGAGGTCATGCTGGTTGAGGAACCGAGGGGCCTTTCGTTTGGCAGCGGCACGGATACTGCCTGGGCTCGCAGGGGAGTAAGACAGAGGAGCTGAAGGAAAGAAGGGACAGATGGGTCCTCCCACTCTCCCTCTTGCCTGGAGGTTTAACAGGGGAAAAGAAACCAAAACAAAAGCCACGCTTGAGTGCTATTCTTTGCGCTTTAAAAGAGTATTTTCTTAAAATATAAAAACCATCTTCCCCCTGGAAACCACTAGAACGTAAACAATAAAAAGGGGATTTGGGGAGGAGAAGGGAGAGGAGGTTTGAATGTGCTTCCAGGCAGCAGCCCTTGCTAAGAGCAACGGGTGCCTCCAAGGCCCTGTGCTCACCGTCAGCCCTGTTCCTATGGCTCTCTTGCACATTTAGAGTTCCCCAGTGGGTCCAGACTTAGGATTCGGCGATTAGTGGTTCGCAGCAAATCCCGGCTGGTAGCTTAATCCTCTTCATCCTCACTGATGTCGTAGGTGACTGCAGACTCGTTCCTGGAGCGGTTGGCCGGTGAGGAAGGAGGAGTCTTGGTTGAAAAAGGCCAGCGGAAAGATGGAGACGGGGAGCGGTCGTGCGTGGGGCTACTGCTAGGACTCTGCTTTGGGCTGATGGCCTGCAGCATCCGACCCTTGCCCTCCTTCAGCATGTGTTTCTAGTGATGGAAGAAGGAAGACAGTTAGCATGGCTCAAACAGCGATGGAAATGGACACTACTTACAGCTTGTGCGGCATTTTGAGTTGTGTCCCTTCAACGCTTCACGCAATACAAGAGCAGAAAAAGCCCAAGCATCGCTCGAGCCTTTGGAAACTGCACGCAGGGTAACCATCACCCATTTTCAATTACCTCTAGCATGAAGTGGCTGTGATATTTACCCAGCAGCACAGGAGAGCCTGGCAAAAACAAGTAGCTTCACATTCATCCCAGGCCAGTGACTAAGTGACTGCCAATCTCTTGGCTGCTCAGTGGCCTGCAGGACACAAGCTGGAGTTTACAGGCCGGCTTGTGGGACGTGGGGACTTCTGACACCACAAAAGTAACTGGTGTTATCCAGCTGGCAAGGGTGAGGGCTCCCTGTAAAGAGGCTGCCCAAGCCTGGAACAACTGGTCTGGAGACAGGCATCAAGCACTGCAACAAATGGTAAACCTTTGCGCTGCAGAGCATGGGCTCCAGAAGCCCCACAACGACTGCCGAGCTCTCCAAAATCCCCCTTCCTCTTTTCCCAGAGCGGATCCTTACCAGTGCGCCTTCTGGGCCAAACATCTCCAGGAAATTTCCGATGAACTCCCGGGACTTCTCTTCCCACTTTTGAATGAGATCGATACTCTTCTCCTCCACTTTCTGGACAAATTCCTTTGACTTCTCCTCTACATCCTTCACCCTCTTTTTCACCTTATCCACACGCTCCTGGAGGTGATATTTCTTCTCCTGTACAGTAAGCAGATCAGAATACAGCTCACCAGATCTGAGTGGTGACCACCTCTGCTCTGTGTTATTACACTGAACTGCTGCCTAAGACTCAGCATCTCCATTAGTCTCGTGACACTTCTCCTTCAGTTCAGTGACACTTCTTCCCTAGACTAAATGGCAGACACACTGGGGCTGTGAGATGCTTTGTGGCAGGCACTGGCACAGTACACAGAGCAAGACTAAACCCAGAGATAAGCACTATCTAATAGGAGTACATGGAAGAAGGAAATATTTATACACTGTACAGATTAGATTTGAGTGACCTGCTGAAAGTCTCTTTGCATATCACAATCGCACAAGTCTTTTTGCTGGGTGTTTCTGAACAGAGGCAGAGTTACATGCCAAAGACAGGTCAAGCAGCCGTTACCTCTCCTGTTTCATTTTTGTATTTGATTGTCTTTAAAAAAATAAGCACAGTATCCGAGTGATAAAAAAAAAATAAAAATGTTTACTATTTTACTTCCAAGATCAGAAGTGCCTTCTGCCATGTATTCTGCTTGTAGGCTAGAGTTGCTCAGCACAGGATCAGAGGATGTCCTTCTTTCCTGCCCAAGAACTGCTGCTCCTACAGCTCCAGGAAGGGAGTAGTACAGTGAGAGCAAGATCAGATTTTATCCTAACAAATGACTCTACCTGAAGAAGGCGGCTGAGGGAAGGAGAGTGATGAGACATGGCAGCTGCTGCCAAGAACAACCCACACTTCATTCAAGAAAACACACATTCCACCACATACCCTGTCTCCAGCTCTTTCAACAGGTAAAATGTCACCAAGACATTTCTGACAATGCAGGAGTATTAGCAAAACCCCAGCTCCTCTGGGTGGGTTCCAGAGGCAATTTCAAGGGCAGAAGTAGCCTAATTTCTACTCCAAAGACACTTGTTTGGTGCAACTGCTTAGCTCTGCAGACTGGCCTTTTACTGGCATATGGCAGGACTGTGCTACCACTAGATCAGACTCTACATCTCTACACTCTGTCAGATTCTGCTTCACGCAGCTTGTAGTGAGACACGTGGCTTCAACTCACGTTTATGAAGCTGACGTTGAGCTCTTTAGCAGTGTAGCCCCGCTGCAGGTTCCGTCTGGCATAAACATCATAGTCCCGCACGATCCGGGTGATGATATCCGATGTTGAGATCCCCTCAGTCCTCTGCGTTGGCGCAAACATGCCTAAAGTTGGGGAAGAGGACCCAGGACAGCTGTAGCAAGACACATGGCAAAAAGCCGCTGCCACTACTATTAAGAAACAATCCCTCCCGTCAAGAGCTCATTTCCTAGAAACAACTAGAGGAGCCACTTTGCCAAGTTCACGAGATTCTCCATTCGTGAGAATCCGTAAGCCAAACTGCAGTATTTTTTCAAAACGTGGCCGTTAATTCAATCACAATAACTAGACTGGACATTGAACAATCCCAGGGGCCTGGAACATTGAACAGTCCCAGCCTTGTGAATTAGGGCCCAAAGCTGGGCTTCCTTCTGTCCTCAGAGCCTCCTGGGCAGACCTTGTTCCCAGAGGGCCACTGCCACTACCCCAGGCATAATCCTGACATACAGGGGTACAAGAGAAACTATCGCAGATCTTTGACATCAAGCCCTGGAGAATCTGACCCAGACTCACCTGCTTCTTTTATATGCTTATAAACATCATCACTGCCAGCAGAAGAATAGGGGATGTCATCGTGTGCAACAAAGTCGATCTGAAAATTAAGAAAGCAATGTGAGTTAATATTTTATCTTGAATGCACAGGTCTCCTGCTTTCTGACAAAGGATCGTAACTTTTTCCTCAAAACCTCCATGCAGGAGTGTGACAGAGAACAGCATTACGCTTTGCTCAAAAAGCAACCCAGATCAGTCCCAAGTTCTCACTGGCAATTGCATATCAATTGTTAAGCACACACCAGACAGGAAAGGCTGGGACTAAGGACACAGATGTTTTAAACTCCCCAGAGAAATGGCTTGTTAATGGCAACAAGGGTAAACTAAGCAAACTCCCCTGGAGACTCCTTCACCTCCCAAAGCAGTTCAACAGATGTTAGAGACTCCTTTCACTTTATCTTGCCAACTGATAAAAGACTCTCAAGACAGCTTGCCTGGTCTCCTGCTGCAGGGAAGCTGCTGTAGACCTAAAGCTGCTGCTGCAAGCAGGGAGTTTGACGAGATGCCCTCCAACAATCCTTTCCAACCCATGTTATCCTCTCCCTGCTGTGTGCTTCTCACCAATCTGTAACGAGCATCAACTTTTCCTGGAAGCGCAAGAACCCTCTCAGGACTTTTCACCATGTCACAATCTCTACCTTATTTTACCATTACCTGCCAGCTCAGCACATGCTTCTAGTTTCCCAAGAAACCCACTCAACTCCCATAACCCAGCTCATTCTATATTTAAGGAGTTTCAACAGAAACCGGTTGCTCAGGCAGAGGTCATCCCCATGGACGAATTCTTGCTGTAAATAGCGAGCACAGACAGAGGCTAATCAAAATTCAGAACAGATCAGATGTCACAAATTACCCTGTGCTCTGCCAGGAACTCAGGGGTGAGTGTCCACGGCGCGTTTCTCACCACTTCGTCCACATAGCGACAGTGCTGCACAGCATCATACCGCTCATTTTCATTCATTACCGTGAAGCCCTTGAAGTTATGGGTTAGCTCATCACTGCAGACTGAAGAGAGAGGCACAGAGAAGAAGGGTGAGCTCGAGGAACTTACCCCAATACTTTACAGCAAAAGGGCCTTGCACACAACCCCGGCTAAACCAGGCAGTTCCAGCTGCTGACGGAGGCTGGCGCTGCCACTTTCAAACCCAGCTTTTCCAGCAACAAAGCACCAGGAAAAGGGAGCAGTGCAGGGCATTAAGCTCCTGCACAATTCTAGGCTGTTTGGGGGATTTCTGCGCAAGCTGGGACCTACACCCCAGGCCCTCAAGACCTCTAGAGCCTAAAACGCTTATCAGGAAAACCAGCCAATACAGAAGACAACTCTCCTGTACGAAATGGCACCCGGGGACCTATTGGGCAGAAATCTGCTTTTAAACCTTCGTATGTCTCAGGCTTGGAAACTGAAGCTCATGAAAAAGTTTCTAATTTCATGAAACACCATATCACAGTCTAGTTCCTGGAAAGTTGTATTAAAACAAAGGGTGAGTTCACAGCAAATCAACTTAGCTTAATTATTATGTTCTATGAGAAAACAAATGAGCAACTCTTCATAATCTGCAATGTAAGATATTAAGGAGGGAGTTTCATTTGGTTATCAGACTCAAAAGTAAACAAGGCATTAACAGTCTCACTGGTATTGGACATATTTATGTTCTAGACAAACAGATGATAAAGAGCGGGTGAGATCGCTCCCAGCTTGGAGCTAATGTTCAGTTGGGCTGTGGCCTCTTGCCTTTCAGTTCCTGGTGCACAGGGATCAGTTCATTGCCCTCCACCTCCTCACCAGTCTCCCAGAGGCAGAGAACATGATTACACACCTTGCTACATTAACGTGTTAATAGTTTGACCTGAAGTTATTTTCCTGCCTGATGTACAACATTTATGTACATAGGGGTGTTTTTCCGCTTCCAAGATTTCTAAGCTCAGAGTGTTTTGTAGATTGGAGCAACTATTTCAGCTCTCCTCCCTCTCTTCCCCTTCCAAACACTACTGTAGCACACAGAAAAAATGCAGAAGTACCATTATAAAAATGCCCTCAGCAGCAAGTGAAACTGTGCTAAGGAAACAAACCACATGAAGACGTTATGGTCGCTCTCTCACAGGATGAGAGTTTCATTTTGCTTCAGAAAGCAAGGCATTCTCAGCTCTATTACTTTAATATCATTGCGCTGCCTGACCAGTGGTCACCTCCTGATAGACGACATGCACAGCCTGAAATGTCTTTAAGGTGGGTGAAGGTACAGGCACAAAAGCACCGTGTGGACAGAGGTCAGCATGTTACAGCAGTTAGAAGAAAGGGTTTCCTCTTTCCGGTTATACTCCTGAAGGAGGCCTGGCTGAAACACCTCTGCTAGATCCCCTCGGGCAGTCAGCAGGACATTCCTGGCATCACGTGAAGACCTTTGAACCTAACAAAAAAACCAGGGAACTTTTGTTTGCAGAAATGGTTTCCATATGGCATGGAAATTCCAGGCACCATGCCCAAGGAATCACCGTTATCTCCGTGCTCCTAGTGGGACCTGTTTGGTATTAGCCATAAGCAATCCCCAGCAGAGAGCTGGAGCGCGGAGGGGGTGTTTGACTTGCAGGGGAATACAGATGACACAAAGCTCAACCAGCCACGGAGGGACTGCTGCTCATCCGTTAACTGCCTCATTCAAGAGGCAGATGCTTGACTGCCCCTACTATATTTTGATACTCTGAAGTGCAACTCACCGGTATCTGTCACAAAATAAAGGGGTCAAGTTAGAACAGCCTGATCAGAATCTTTTCCTCAAGAGCTCATTTGGTACAGGACATCTTTCTGCAGACACATTAACTCTCAATATATTGCAATAAGACTCCAAGAACATTTGGAATGCAGAGAGTGCCACTAAGGCCAGAAAGACAAAAACGCTGCTATGCCACCTTTAGGCACAACCACAGGGGGAGGTAAACTGTAGTCCTATGACAGCCAAAGTCAACAAGGTCACTCCTTACCTCCAACAATGAGGTATGTGTTTGGGAAGAGGTTCTTTGCTTGCATCAAGGCCCGGGCATGTCCAGAGTGAAACAAGTCAAATATTCCATCAGCATAAACTCTGACGGGGCGATCCACTGTGCCAAAGAGACAAACAGACATTTGTGAAGATGCCTTCCTGGAGAAGCAGCTGTTGCTCATGCCTGCATTTGGGGACCTTCTGAAACTTATTGGGGCATTGCAGAAAACTGGCAGAATGCAGAGCCACAGCCAGGAAAGATCTGTGAAGAGAAATGGCTGGTGCTCTGCCTTCCCACACAGAAACAAATGCTGCTGAGCACAGCACTGAAATATAACCATGTTCAAAGACAGACTCAAAACCTACCATGTACCCCCCAAAATGTGGTGAAGGGAGACCAAGTGAAAAGCAAACCCTGGACATCTCCCTCCTATGGAAATCCAGGTGCAGCATTAACTTTTTGCACAGCCATGAGCTACGAGGAGGAACTGGCAAAAATCTTTCAGAAGTGCCCAATCTACCCCTGCCAGCCACAATGGCATCTCAAGACCTTTTCAGCATCCTCCTCTGCAGCCTGCTGCCACAGCTAGCAGTCTGGCTGAGGGACTAGACTGTTCTGATTCCCCACCAGCATCACTGGCTCCCCCCAGGCCTGTGAGGTGTGTGACTGCATCCAAAAACCCAGTTGGACTACTGAAAGAAAAGCAGATACAGTTCTGCCAAACCACTGGCACCATCAGCTAAACCCATAGATAAATAAGGAGGAACAAAGTTTTCCTCAGGCCACCTATGCCAGGGGAAATTGTAGCTCTTCTCTTTGAGGTCATCACAGAAGTAAAGTGAGATAGCGTAGCTCTGCCACGTAATAGCAGGAGGCTTCCTGGCTTCTGGTCTCTCAGGACCACACAGGTCCAGCTCTCTTGCTGCTGGTGACAGAAAGCCACACATTCTTGGTATCCCACACACCTGGGAATGGCTTGCTGTTCTCTGGCCCAATTCAGGCAGACTCAGATGAGTGGTGTGAGCGGAGGCACACCAAAGCTGCAGCGACGAAGGGGAAGAGATAGGACCTAGCAGGAGAGCTGAAACCCCGTGAGTCAAAGCAGGGCCCTGAACCTTCCTAGAGACAGAGTTGATGCAAAGGTAGGGTTGTTAAATTCCAGCTAAACAGAGCAGTCAGTTTGAGGACAGCCTCTTAAATCACTTTTCAGCAAGTCCACCTCAGCCTGACTATGTCAGGAGGCTCTGGAGAGCCAAGGATCTGGAGATCTGAGATCACAAAAGCTTTCTGTGTGTCAGAAGAGGGCTTGTCCTGGAAGGCCTTTAGTAAAGTGCAATCATGTTCTGGAAAGTGGCTGGGACATCCTTCCCTTTTCCTCCACACCTGCAGCAGCTACAGTTCCTGAGCACAGGCATAAATAGCAACAAGGAAGCATGCAGTGCACTTCAGTTTTAGCAGGCAGGAGAGCCATCACTGTTGAAATCAGAGACCTTTGTGCAGGCTCTGGAGATTTTCAACTGGGAAGTCATTGTGGACTGTGAAAAGCATTGGTTTTCCAGAACCTTCTGCAGGAAACCACTGCCAGGTCTCAATCTGAGCAGGATCATCTCTCAGCAGCAGTCAGGTAGGTAGAACGGCAGCATTTTTATTGTCTCGGTTTCCGTAAGAGAGAGGCCAAGTAAGACAACACCATCTGCACACTCTGGCAAGAGAGGGCAGCCATCCTTCAGTCAGGAGTCCTGCCTCTGCCTCCTCTTTGGACTTGGAAAGAGAGCAGTGTTTCTCCTAGTCTGGTTTAAAGACTAAAAGGACATGTTCCTGTTGTGGGGCTGGCCTACTGGGCCTAATAACACTGACTTTAATTCAAATCCAGACTAGAATGGGACATTCTGGACAACGATGTATGTCGGTTTTATTTGCCCATCGCAAGTTTCAGAAGACATGATTTTTAAAGTGCTTAACTTTAAGCTACCTCAGGCAAAGTAGTGCAGAAAGATGTTCAGCGCTGATACAACTCTATAGCTGTCAGTGGCATAGGAAGAGCTAAAGCACAAGTATCTATTGGCTTCAAATAGTCTTACTGGTGAAGGTACAGCTCTTCACACACAAAGGCTCCGATTTCAGTTGTACTGGCAGGCCCAGTTTCACAGGGAACAGTTATCACCAAAGCATTAACTAAGTCATTGGCTGCAAACCTGGTGTGACACACAAGGTTGGATCAGTCTGAGAGATATCAAAATCATACACACGCCCCCACCTCCCCAAAACTCAACATTTATACAACCTTTCCAGTCTGGTTTTTACTTACAAGGAGTCCCTCTCATGGCTTCTTCATATGTTACTCTGATGTATGGCTTGCTGTAATCGATTTCCACTTCATCTGAAAATGGAGCCGGTTCCCTCAGTCCCTAAACAGCCAGAGAAGGTCAGCTGTGAGAACGCAAAGGTGAATGCGTAGTGGCAGCACTGCGACTGCAGTGTCCTACTCACCGAGTGACTCACTGTGTCTCTGCAAGGTTCAAACACGTGTACTGAAAGACTAATTAGTGTTAAACCCCAAAACAGCGCTGCAGGGCGATTAGCCTGAGTTTAGAGAGATAGAAAATTTGACTTGTGGTAGTTATACTTGCCCCAAGAAAACTGGATGCTCAGATCTGCAGCCGGTAAAAACAGATTTTTGACAAACAGCAGTTCACGGCAGCACAAGCCAAGCTTCATTAAATCTCACTGTCGCAGCTCCAGCTATGCCCACCCGGGCAAGACCATCGCTTTGCTGTGCTTGACCGCTTGTGCTGTGCTGTACAAATTGTAACAGCTCCTCGATTTGAGTATATGAACGAGCAGAAGAGCAATACCAACAGCAGCACAAATTCCCATGGAACATGCGTATCGTCACCCATTTCTGAGCCATACACGGTGAGAGACTGACCTCGATCTGTGGCAGAATATCTCCAGGTGCTGCAGGAAAACCCCTCTAATCTGCTAGCTTGACCAGAGCAGTATGTTTAACCAGCAGCTGAAGTCCAGATATCATTTCTGTTGTCCTCTGAATGGAACCAAAACATCTGCCCTTCCCAGAAGACAACAAACGGCTCAATTTCCTTCTAGCAGGAAGGTGTGGGGTGGCAATGGATATCTCTTTCCTGAGCCAGAAGACTAGGAAGCAAGCTTGCAGGTCATTACAGTAACACCTTCAAGCTGCAAAAAGCTAATCAGCAGTTTCCTCTCTGGCTTCCTGTCCCATTGCAGCATCCTGCCATGGTGCCCAGCACCACAGCAACCAGAAACACCACTGCTCTTATTGCTAATGTCATTCCTTATTAGAGTGCTCAAAGTGAAGGAAAACAACCACTGACCACTACCTCCTCTACCAGGATCCTTACTGTTAGGTTAAGGCCTGCAGGTCTCTTGTTTCATCACTGCCATTATATCTGGGACTTGTGAATAAAACCAGATTCTTTGCAGCTCGGTTGCCCCATACCCCATATGAAGCTAGGAATAAAAGCATTAGAAAGCCTATCAAAATTATCAGAGGATCACAGAGGAATGCCCTCAAAAGCCCCTGCCACAGTCATGCCCTTCCTCTGAAGCACCTACAAGGGTCAGGACTCAACCTGATGTGCACAATACAACAGGCTCATGGTTCAGCAGGCTTGTTACTACCCACTGCTTTAGGGGAACACTCCGCCAGCCAGCTCTTTAGTTGGGAGCAGTAAAAGCTTCAAGGCAATGTCACTGTTAGGCAAGGCTATTACTCTTGCTACAATAAATAAAACTTTCACAAAAGGAAGAAAAAAGACATCTTTCATCAGGAGGTCTGCATTAGCCCTGTGGCTAAAAAACAGCCAGGAAGTTTTGAAAGTGGCTAGACATTACTTGTGTTGTGGTGTTCATAGACAGATGATTTATTTCTAACACAGGACAGACTCCAACTTGAAGAGCAAGTGATTCCCATAGGATAACCCGTGCACTTCTCTTTCCTTACTAAAATATGTGGGATCTTTAAGAGGGACAGG
>KZ506405.1:32256-43046 GCA_002844005.1 Limosa lapponica baueri
GGGGGGGAGGGGGCTTGGTTGGTTGTTTTTTGTTTTTGTTTTTATTTTATTTTTATTTTTTTCACCTGGATGTAGACATCCTGAGGTCCCAAGGCTTTCCAGGCTGATCTTACTCCTCTTATTTTGCTGGCGGTGGTGGTGGTTGGTAAACATCTCCGTGGTTAGGCAGGACCCTGGGGGGCTGCAGCTGCTCGGGCCCCGCTCCCCCAGGACACTCGCCGGAGGGGAGGATAAACAAGGCCGCAGTACATTTTATTTCCACTTACAACCTGTTCGAGTGCAGTAATTCTTGCAAGGACACATCTAGTTTGGGGCTTCGCATTTTCTAGACAGGCTGTATTGTCTTTAACAGAGTCGTGTATCGGCAAGCTGGGTAGTCTGTATCAAGAAAGCACGTATTTTTTAATATGTAAATAGGAAAGAATGGTGTTTCGTCTTTATTCCAACGTACCCAGGGTGGCAATAACGCTTTTTAAATCCCTGTGAAACAGATTGTATATGGCAAAATTAATGTCTCGACTCTCCAAGTATTTTCTCTAAAATATTTGAATTTTTGCATTTATTATGCTGCTTGTTTAAAATAGCGAGCGCTATCAGCCGTGCATTCAAAGCTTAATTGGTGGAACACAGATTTATTCTAATTTAAAACAGTCACTTAAAAACAGTTTTGTATATATGTATACATGGGCACAACTTTCCATACAGTTGTCTGTTTTGGAGCGGTCTCTTAGGCACTGATGTACAAGTTGAACCTGTTTTCTTTTGTGCAACATGGCTTTGAGAAATCATTAGTTAAAACAGTGTTCTGTAGTTTGATTGCGCTCGGTAAACAGCCTAATGCAAGCGGTGCGTGAGATGATTGAAGTTCTGCCTTTGATCAGGCTTTGAAATGGGTTGTGCCAAATATAGTCCCAGGTGTATGTATAGCTACCTATGTATGTGTATATATACGTTGGTGAAAGCTGCTTTAATGAAAATCTGGCCAAGTAACAAAATAAGGCATCCAGCAGGAATTGCCACCGCAGGACGGTGAGGGGAGAGGAGCAGCAGAACCCTCAGGCAGCACACGGCTATCTGGAGATGCTTTGGGTCGTTTTCCTCTTTTCCAGTCACGTTTGTCATTATTTCCTCAGCCGCTTTCTGTTTTGTCCCGCTCCTTGCCGTCGCTTTGTAAAGACTTTTCCTCTGCCACCCGTTTTATCGCAGAAGCTGGGCTTTGGTATGATGCCACATCTGGTAGTGGCAGGGTGTTTTGCAGCTCGCTGGGATGGCTGGGGGGGTGGGGGGGAAGTTGCTGCAGGTACCCCGTGCCAGATCCACGTAGCAATCCCTGACTCTGAATTTCACTGAATGTCACTGAATTTTTTAGAGTTGGAAGGGACCATATAGATCATCTAGTCCAACTCCCCTGCTGAAGCAGGATTGCTTAGAGCATGTTACTCAGGACTGCATCCAGCAGGGTCTTGAAAATCTCCAAAGAAGGGGACTCCACAACCTCCCTGGGCAGCCTGTTCCAGGGCTCTGTCACCCTCACCATAAAGAAGTTCTTCCTCATATTTGAGTGGAACTTCCTATGTTCCAACTTGTGCCCGTTGCCCCTCGTCCTGTCACTGGGAACCACTGAGAAGAGTCTGGCTCCCTCCTCCTTCAACCCACCCTTGAGATACTTATAGGCATTGATAAGGTCTCCCCTCAGCCTTCTCTTCTCCAGACTAAAGAGTCCCAGCTCTCTCAGCCTTTCTTCACAAGGGAGATGCTCCAATCCTTGAATCATCTCACTGGAGCAGGGGAATTTCAGATACTTTCTTGTTTTGCAGCTGCCTGCCTTTTTTCCACACCTTTTCCCATTCCCCTGAATGCGTGGTCGTGTATCTGCCACCCACCAGGTTTGTCCTGCCCGTTGCAGAGACCTCACTCGTGCCCACCCTTCCTGTGGGGTGGCATTTCCAGCCTGTGCCACCCAAGCCCTGCTGTTCCTTAGCTCACAGCCTAAACTCATGGCAACTCTTTAATTGCATCAAGTGCTGCAGCCAGTTTTGCAGCTTGATGTATGAAGCGATGCTCTCAGTTGCTTCAAAAGCCCTGGGAGCAGCCAGACCCTGGGGTGAAGACGTGGGAAGGGGGCTGGAAGCATCAGGGAAAGGTGAGGGTGATAGGGCTGACCTCACGCTGATGAGATGAAGTCCATAGTGGTCTTCTAGATCATCTGAGCTGTGCACCTCTGCCTTTGAGATTTAAATAGTGGAATATTAAAACTTGTCTTTCAAATCTGTTCAATATTATGAAGATTAATTTTTGTTGGGGGCAGATTAATAGGTTTCCTATTCTGATTAATACAGCGATAATAAAAACGTTGTGATTGCTGGAATTAATGAAGCCCAGATTCCTGTTTCAAGGTTTGATTGACTTTGTACTTCAGTTATGCTAAGGCTGCTGCATCTCATTGCCCCTTATTTAGCTGTAGCCTTCGGAGAATCTCTATGGGAGCAAGGCAGCACAGGAGAAGGTCTGTGGTGGAGGTCTGCACTGGAGATCACATCAAAGAATCTGCCAGAAGTTTTGTCAAAGAATGGTGAAGGGTTTTGCTCATGTGGCAGCATTATTAGAGTTTCTCTGTCTTTAGCCCAGTAGGCTATTTTTGTGAAAGTTGTAGAAGAGGAGTGTCCAACTCAAATGTGTGGGCGCATCATTAAAAGCTTCAATTTGTCAATGCCAGATCGAACTCAAGTGCGTGGGTAGATCATTAAAGGCTTCAGTTTATCAGATCCAATCTATTATCTGTTCCTCTCCCTCCTCCACCCTTTCCCTCAGCACTATGTGTGGTTTCCCCAGCCTCTCCAGTGTTGAGGTCCATGGAAGTGCCTGAGCTGTCTCCATGGCCCCGGGCCACGCTGGGCTCCCTCTTGGCAAGGCTCAGCCTGGAGCTGGCTGTGTGCCGGTGAGCCAGCTGGCTGCTGGAGACACCCAATCAAATGGTTTTGGAGGCCTCCAGTGGTGCAAGTCCTAGACTTAATGACGTGAGAATTCATCTCTTTGGGAGCTCTCTGTTCCCGTTAATCCCAAGGGATTCAAAAGATGCAGGTGGGGCTGGGCACAGAAAGTACCTGGTGAGCTCATAAGCCTTGTTCCCTTGGGAAACCTGGCTGCAGAAATGTTTTGTGGAATATTTTGATGAGGTCAGTTTTTGATGGCCAGGCTGGGATGGGATGTCTTTACCTCCTCCCAACACTGTTTCTTGTTCCTTGAGTAGAAGCTCTTCCGGCTTTCAAATCTGCTTGTTGGCACAAAGATGCCAAGAAATTCCTTATGCTTGAGGAGGGATGTGAACGAGAACAGTAAACTGGAGGTGAAGACAGTGCTTCTGTACACCATAGTCCTTGTCTTCTGCAGACCAAATATGTTATTTAGACAAATCATTTTGCCTCAGAAGTCTCAAAAGAACATGAAATCTTTCAAGTAAGCATTAGCCAAAATGAGCCTCAATTCCTCATCTTCTAAATGGGGCCAATGATGCTTTCCTGCTCTACAGATGTATCATGGATAAAGATTACTAAGCAGTTGAATAGTGTGGTGCAGCAGGTCAGCTGGAGAAATCTCGCCCCAACATGTGTCGATGCAGCCTTCTGCTCGGCTCTGTACCCATCTGCATATCTGTCATCAGGAGCAGCAATAAAGCTGGTCTCGGATGTGTGTTTCTGACACTGCTCAGTTGGTTCTCTCAAGTGCTCTGCTCCTCATGAATAAAATACAGCTGATGCAAGACACAGGTCACTTTTGGTTTGCAGGTATTTCAGAGTCTCTGAGAAAAAAGTCATGTTCAGCATAAATGCTGTTTAAACCCCCCTTTTGGATCTATTTTTATTGGTGTAGCACAGTTTTATAATAGGGTCACATAATCCCTATATTTAGATTTCTGAACTCTTGTGATCTTCTTTGAGCCGTTGCATTGCATTCAGCAAAGGATGGGAGAAAGCCTCGGGGCCAGAGAAGTACCTGGTTTTTGTCTTACGAAACTTCATGCAGTTGTTGCTAAGACAGAAGCTTCCAGATGTTCTTTGGGGAGGCTGCAGTGGGCTTCCAAAATAGTTAACTGCACGAGGTTAATTTGGAGGTGGCGGTTCCTGCCGCTGCCAAAGGGCTGGTAGATGTGGAAAGGCTGGTAGCAGCCACCGCCTTGGGGATGCCAGGGAAGGAGAGGATCGGGCAATGAAGAGGTCATAAGCACCGCATGTGATTTTTTCCTTTCGTATTTTCTCCTACTCTGGTCCCTCAGGACATTTTCCTCTGTTGCAAAGTTAGTTTTCTCCTTTGGGGTTTTATTGCTGCAGGTCCCTGTTGCGCAGCGGTCCAGGGAGCAGAGTGGTCCCAGGTCTCGGTGCATCCATTAGGGCAGTGAGTGCCCTTCCCCAGTTTGGGCAGGCACTGGCGCTGCTCTTTAAATCCCATCTGGTTTCCTGGGTGCGATGCAGAGCAGCCCCGGGAACACCTCCGGTCGTGTTTCCGAGTAACAGCTTTTACACTGTGTGGATACTTTGCCAGTGAACAAATTACACATCTTATTTTAAAATATCCTGATTAGTAAAATGGATGTTTCATTTGTAGAGCGAGCAGCTTCCTCTGAGCTAAGCTTAAACTCAATCTGTGTTACTAATAGCTGGGGAAAAAAAAAAACATACTAATTGGTATTTCTTAACTGATGTTTGCAAATTTTGCCTTTTCACCCTGAACATCAAATAGTTTTTATATGTGTTTCTCCTTATCTCAGAGGAAAGATTATTGCTAACAAGAGATTCTACATTTTGTTAAGGTTTTATCAGGATGCAGTGAGTGAAGGCAGAGAGTAAATATTTCAGAAATTCAGAGGCTGTTGTATTTTGATAATGCAAAGTAGGTTAAAGTATCTGGATTTTGTGCACAGTGCAGTGTTTTCGAGCAGAATCTGGATTTGGCTGGTGACACATTTTGGTATTTAGAAGGAACATAAGCTTGCCTGTCGGAGGAGCACATTGCAAATGTGAAATAAGTGTGTCTTTAAAAACCTCTCTTAATATTGTAAGTTTCAGTTTTATTTAAAGTCAAATAAAGTCTGCTGTGTGATAGAGTAATGTAGAAATACTCCTGTAGTGCTGCCCCCCTCCAGTATTTATAACCACCTTTTATTTTCAAAGGAAAATGGTAGGCTTTGATACGATTCTAACTGAGTGAAGTTTTAAAACATTTTTTTGTCTTTCAGTCTCCTGAGAACATTTTTTCTGAGTGACTCCAGCTTCCAGACACATTTGCCATGATAAGGGTTTTGATCCTTTCCCATATTTGCCCTGAGTCATGAGTGGATATGTGTGATGCCTGCAAGTAAAACTGGTGAGTCCTCAAACCCGAGTTTGCATAACTCTCACTTATTTTTTCTCACAATTTCTCTTTCCCTCATCCTTTTCTCCCCCTTGTCATATGTTGGGGTTTGGGGTTTCTCTTTTATGTTGTCTGTGCTTAAAAACAAGTCACCACAATTTAAAAAAAAAAAAGGAAAAAGAAAAGGGAAAAAGACAAGACCTTCATTGTAACGAAATAGCAGTGATACCAAGTATTATCAATACAGAAAAACCACTCCCTTCTTTCTTTTCTTCTCCCCATCCCCTCAGATCCAATGAGCTCTGAGGTCTTTGGTGGTGAAACTGGAGTTCAGTGATGCAGGCGAAACTACTGCCCCAAACTAATGCCTTGCAGATAGACAGGGTCTAAACATGCTTATGTGGGCAATTTGTGTCGTGATTAAATATGAATATGGAGAGGTCTCCTCTCCATCATGTGTCAGATGATGGACTCTCAAAGGAGCCATTGCCAACAAATAATTAGCTCCACAGCTTGCTGCACTTGCGTCCCAGTGACAAAATGGTGTCACTGGCACACAGGAGAGCTGTCTCGTCGTGTGCGCTTGCCCTGTTCAGTGTGGCACTGGTGCTGCGATGCCCAGCCTGGAGCAATGCCGGGACAGAGCCTTTAATAGCCAATTTTGGCTAGGGTGCACATGGGTCAAGCTTGAGAGGGTGGTGTGGGGCAGCCCCTTCTGTGTTAATTGGCAGTTGCCATTTCCCCATGGCGTTAGCCAGCTGAGAAGCCTGTTGGTCCCTTTTGTGCCTTTCCCGGCTGTCCCTGTCCCTGTCCCTCAGCAGCCTGGCATGGGGAGCCTTCCCGTGCCCTCTCCTCTTACCTGCCTGCTCCTGGTTGCCTCTCTTAATAACTGGGGGCAATATTTCTTCATTAATCAGAGGACTGAGGTTGGGAAAACAAGAATCATCTGATTTTACAGGAGAATTGGAAGGTCTATGTAAGAAATCTTTCAAAACTAGGAAATCTGCATAATTAAATTGTGTAGGAAATGGGAGCACAAATTGTTTTTTGAAATAAATTCAGGTTTCTATTATATATTAAATATCCCTCTGTGTGTTAGTGCATTTCAATTCAAAGATTATAAAACTCGAGAAATTCACACATCAGTGAATTGTGATTTTTATTTTTTTTTAAAGTTTCCATTTTTTTTCTTTTTTCCAGAGGTAGCATAATTACCATGTCATTTAGCAAAGATTATAATAGCTGTTCAGTTTTTACCGACTGGTGTAGTAAACAGTTGAATAAACCCATATGGCAGCTCAAAGTGTGCATACAGGAGAGGGATTCTTACCATTTCCTTCATGACTGAATTACCAGCCTCACTGATGTGACTGAGATCCCCAAGCAGGGACCAACTCCAGACTTCTCCAGTGATGCAAAAATTTCTCACCGCTCTGTCACGTATGAATCAATTGATTTTAATCACAGTGGTTAGCTAATTAATTATTTCTTCGTGCCTATGAAGTATGCATGGAAAACTTGGGGTTATATGCAAGGTACATGCCTCTGTTTAAAGCAGTCTGTGCATTTGCTTAATACCTCTTTAATAACTGTAAATAATGCCTGGACTCCAAATCTTATTGTCCAAGTCACTATTAAAGACGGAGGTCCTTCTAGGCTGGTGTAGGTTAAGTGTGACATCGCCGGGTATGTGATAGCCCCGTGGCACTGCCTGTAATGAGACTTTGTGTCTGGTCTCAGTGGTGGCAAACGGAAGGACCGGGGCATCCTCTTTGAACTACCAGGCTGAGTTACGGAGGTATGGAGCTGTGGCCAACCAGCATCTGGAGTCAAGACGAAGTGTTTGAGTAGCGTGCCCTCTGGATAGCTTCAGTATTAAAAAATAAAAGCAACGAAAAGGATTGTTAACTCTCTCCAAATGCTGGCTTGAACAAGGAAATAGACTTGTGCTATTCCTCCTAAAATTCACTTACTTCCAGTTATCGTAAAATTTTCATGTAACATAATAGCTTTAAAATACCTTCTGAATGCATTAGACTCTCTAGGTGCTTAGAAAATATTGCAAAATAATAATATGAAATGACCAAGCATTGAGCAGTCCCACTGGAAAGGAGCAGTTGGCCAAAACTGGTGCTTGTGTTCATCTTAACCCTGATGTATGACCAGCCCTCCACCATAATTCTATCAAGAGATGGTAAGTTGCCTAGCAATGTGCTGACTGCAGAGGGTACGTGTTGAGCTAATTCAGTTTTTGTTCTCGTTTTCCTTGAGAGTTCAGCTTAAAGGAGTGATCCTTTCTCCGGCGGCAGCAAGAGCCACTTCTCGGCGGTCTCTCTTGTTCCCCACTCGAGTGTCCCTGGTGATGTCAGGAATCCATTCACGGCCGAATGCGTTTTAGAAGTTTCCAGCTTATTGAGTAACCAAATGTGGTTTCTGCTGATTGTGTTGACTGAATACCTAGGACCTTTTGAAGAGGCGAGGGTTTTATTTAAAGCAGAGCGTTTAGTTGTATACCATTTTATGGCAGGCAAAGGTCATCTAGGGTAAGCAGCCAGAACAGTGAATTGCCTCATCACAGCACCTCGGAAAATGAGACAGATAGACACGGTAAAAGGTTTTAACAAATTGCTCATCGTTATAAATTTTTGAAGTCGAGGAACTGGTGCTGTGTACGTTTTTAAATTGGAGATAACCATGCTTGTAGGATAAATTGAGTTAAGAGCAGAACAAATCAAAATAATGGGGTGGTACTAAAAACCTGGTGGTGCAGCGAGTTGCCAGCCCAGCGCGTTGCCAGCAGAGCTCAACGCTGAGCACACCAGGCTATTGCAGGGGTAGAAAGCTGCCAAGTCTCTGCATGGCCAGAGCCACTTCCACCAGGCTTCGTGGTGACCTTTTCTTGCAGGGATGCCTTGATTCTGCTGTTGTCTTCTCCTCTAGTGGATGGGTCCTGGTTACACAGAGGGCTTTATCTGCTCGTGGTGCTTCTTGTGATAGCTGGGGAGCAAAAGCCAAAGGGTTTGTCTGCAGCGATGGAGCAGCAGTGGGTCCCCCCAGGTCAGTGGGTTGTCCTAACCCTGACGTGTGTTGGTGGGACAGGGGGAGTGGGACAGAGCTCCAGGAGCTGAGCACAGCATCCCCCAGCAGAGCCACACGGCAGGACATGTGGCACCAGCCCAGAGATGGCACTTCTATCCTCGCAGGATCTCCCTTGCTCCTGTAAAGCACCGGTGGCTACAGAAAGACTATGGTTTTTTCTGAAACTTTTCTGTCTGTGGAACTTTCTCTGTGGTGGGGGGAGAGGAGAGAAGAAGTAATTTTAACAATTTAATATACTACATAATATGTTTTATAAGCTGGTGTGAATGCTCCTAAGTATTTTGGTCTTTTTTCATAACACAATGAACCTAATATTGGTAAAAATACAGATCTTAGCTGCCACCATAAAGAGAGGCTAGATTTAATAAACAGTTATGAATGTTGGCAGCTGCCTATCAGATTGTATAACATCGGCTATAGCACATGAAGACAGTGTCAACTTACATTTTATCTCAGAAGTATTTTCAAAGCATTTATTTTGCTTTCTCTTGAGTCCTTAACCTAATTCAAGTTATATAATTGGCGGAATATTTTTCCACACCGCTAATTGGCTGGGTGCCAGCGTGGAAACCATTGTCTGACTTGATGATGATCAGGAATTAACATGACATTTGCGTGGTGGTAATGGAATACATTAGTAATGTAATTCATGACTGTAAGAAAGAGACCATCATCTCCCACCTCTGATCAGCAGGAGGGGCTGGGAGGATGATGAAATGCTCCCAGCAGGCACCTCACAGCAGTGGCTGGCCAATCTCGATGTCAAATTTAGTTTTAAATTCTTCAGACAAAGCTGTAATGCTTACCAATTAATTACTACAAATGTCAATTAAAAATCTACCAAATAATACAGTAAGATTAAATTTCAATTAAAAAAATTACATTTAACAAGGAAGATACAACATTATTTTAATGAATTCTGCTGAAGGTGACAGTTTATCTAGATATATTTATACCGTGTAGGTGGATCTAAATTCATTGGATGATGTTAACCATGTTACTCCGTGTACATATTAGTTTTGAAAATTATTTCCACTTTGGCTATGTCCTGGAGGAGATGGGGCATCAAGGGTCATTTCTTGTCACCAGGAGAAAGGGGAATTTCACGCCTTCTAACTACAAAAATCTTTTCACACCTAAAACAAGGGCTTTTATCGTAGACTCTTATCCTGGCTGAATTAGCGGTATTTTTCATTGCTTGGTATTTATGAAGCCAAATACAGAATTTTTGTTGCGGTAGTAGAACAAGCCCTGACTTTGCTATGACTATAGTGATTGCATGGGACAATTTTTCAAGTAATCTCTTCTATCATACAAATATCTGTTATTCTGATAAATCACTTAACAGGAAGGGATTTTTTTGCTGTGTGAAAGTGGTGAGTTGTAAGTCCTGAGCACAGCTTTTATCTGCAAGGTTTCGCCCTGGCTTGGTAGAGTTTTTGAGCGCATGCTTAAATTTAATCCCCTCGTTGGTACTGTGGATGCTTAAAGATATATTTTGAACTAGGAGTGGCACAGCGGAGATTTCACGTAGCGTCAGGAAGTCCTGAGTTTGTGTGGATCACAAGTGTATGTAGGACAGTCTTGTAGACACCGGCACCTCACCGGATGCAGACTGTTCATAGTCAGAAGAGACTTAAGTGAAAAATAAAATTACTGAAAAGGAGGTTGGTTTTGTTCTGTCTTAAACCAGGACACAGTGCAAAGGGGGTTTTGTGCATGGAGTTTTGTATTGCAGTAGCTGTGTTTTTATTGAGCATCTCTTACGCTGATGGAGATGCTGGTGCTTTGGGGAGGCGTGAGAGCCTGCACTTGCTGGTGTGGGGCAGGGGCAGAGCTGGGGTGTGCAAGCGGTTATCCTCCTGGTATAAAGCATTTGTGAGCCAAGGCCTCTAAATATGATCTGAAAAATACTTTCTCACCTTCCTTGAATTTTTTTCCATGAGCTTTTATTATGTTTTCACACTATCACATCTAAAATAGGTAAGAGGGAAGACATAATTGAAGAAACAGATTCTATGTGTCAAGCCAGCACTGAGAAAAGTCCCTCTCAGGGACCAGAAGCTCCTTTTCCTTGGCCCTGCTGTGTCTGGAGCCATTGAATTTCAGCAGGTTTTAACTTATATAAAAAAAATACAACGTGCACACAGAAAATCAGAAAAGCCAAACAACTACTCATGGCAGGTTAAAGTAATGACATGCTCTTTAGTAGACAGGCTTTGCTGGTCCCTTGGTTGCTGTTCAGGCTTTGCCCATTGGTGGGTAAACACAACGAGCATGATCTCTGTCTCGCTGCTACTGTTCAGATACCTTTGGGTATTGGTAACAGCTTTACAGGATCA